>OVAV01002613.1:0-10983 GCA_900406375.1 Iberis amara
ACCGGGTTTTTAAATTGACCTTCTTTGCATTTCAATTGGTTTGCTGTTTCGTTACACAATATATATGTGGTGGACAACCACAAATGTTATGTGGACAACTGTGGCTATCCGTGGACACTTTCTTCCATAACGTTGTGGACAAGCGAGGATTTTGTCAACGTGGACATCCTCAGAAGCTTCTTTCGATATGTGGACATCTGTTTGGTGGAAATTTGATTTGTTGACATTACCACTTAATGGGACTTCGTCTTGTCCACCAGATATGTTTTCCACTTCGTGGACAGCATTATGATCTCTTTCCGTGGACAAACTTTGTGTTTTCTCGTCCACCAGATCTGAGACGCTTCCTCTTGCTTCTTTCTCTACAACAGATTCTTCTTGAACCTCAATTGAACTTTGACCCTCTAAGTGGACAGTCGTTTTGTGGACGTCAGATTTCACCATTTTATATGTTAACGAGACTTTTCCTGGTCCACCAGAAATGTTAGCCGCTTCGTGGACACCTACGGGATCTCGATCTGTGAACAACAATTTCCTACTCTCGTCCAATGGATCTGACCCGGTTACTCGGGCCTCTTCTTCTGCAACAGAATCTCCGTGGACAACATCGGAACTTTGACTCTTCTGTGGACACCCGTTTGGTAGACGTTAACCGGACCCGAAAAAGTATCTTGTCCACCCGATTTCTCCCCGCTTTTTTCGACAGCTTCCGATTCCCCTTTCTTAACCGACTTCCGCGTATCGTTGTCAATCAGATCCGAAGCAGTTCAACTCACCCCCTCCCGCCTACCGATTTCCCTTCGACGGACTCAACAGGTTGTTGTGTTGGTGACGCAGTGGACATTTGGTTTCCCGTGGACACCGACGACGGCTGGCGTTGTTTTAACTGAAATTGTACTTGCAAGTCCTATTTCGGCGGTACCAACAACANACATGGCAATTCCTGTTTCGTCGGTACCAGCGACATTAGAGGTACGTGTTGAATCACTCTGTGATTCTTTCGCTTTCAAAGTCGCCGTCGAATCCGGTGGTTTTATACTTGTTTTCTTCGTTGTATCTCCCAGTCGTCCGACCAAAGGTATCACCGGCCGTTTTTCCTTCAATCTTGGCGAAGACCAAAGCTTCTTCTCTCTTGGCGACGACATAGATTTACCAATTTTTTTGAACTATAAAATTTGTCTCCGATTCAACTTTCTCTTTGGTAAAAAGGTGAATACTTTTTGACACGAAAACCAAAGTCAATTATGAGAAAGTTTTTGATTTGAATTTTTTATTTATTTTTAATTAGTTTCACCGCTAAAACGTAGGGGTAGTTGTTGTAAATTGTTATGAACTGACATATGGTATTTTGTTTGAGTTTATACCATTATGGTATTATCCATGAAGTGAGATGGAGTTTATGGCACTCCTTATAATTTCCCCTTTCTTTTATAGATAATTTTGTCATTAGTTTTGAAGATTCATAGAGATTTGGCTGAGATAAAAGACCATAGATCAGTCGCAGACCCACTTGAGGAGGTATGAGTTCAATTGAACCCACTTAAATTTTCGAAATTTTTTGTTTGGCACATTTTTTGTTTGCACTAATTTTCAACTAAATTAAATAAAATTCTAAGTTTGAACCCAATACAATTCAATATTTGAACCCAATATAATTTTGATCCATTGTCATGTGTCTATTTATTTATTTATTATGATAATTTTCTCTATTATTTTATCATTTTGTGATAATTTTTAATTATTTTTTTACTAAAAAAGAGTTATAGCCTAATATTTGATAAAATAAAATATTTTATATATTTTTAAAATATTTTCTATATTTTTAAAATATTTTAACTTTTAACAATATTTTTTTATATAATTATTTTTTAAATTATGTTTTTGAACCCGGTACAAAAAAATTCTAAGTCCGCCTTTGCCATAGATGAAACCTCCTTTGGTATGGTTTAAATCCTAACTCCTGTGTTGTTTTTGGCTCAATCAAAAAGATACTGAAGATGCAAGCGCTGATAATTATTAGTTTTAGCTTTTTTTTGTTTTACGTGTTCATCAAATCAATAACTAGCCCAAAAAAGTGTAGTAAATTTCTCGATCTATGCTACTGACCACCCGTTCAAAACATATCCCACTTTTGAAACCAAGGATAGTGCTATGTATCACCTATTTCAAGATTTGGCCTAAAGATTCTTCCAGTAGGGTTTATTTATGCTTAGACCTATTAGAAACATAAGACAATTGTTGAATATAAGTAGGTCATATAAAGATTGTTCTGAAGAAAGAGATTCATGATTTGAAGTTTTGAAGAGCAAGTCAAGCACGTCAATTTGGCATTGAAACTCTTTCTGTCAATATGGACAAGACATGACTTCCTTCGTGTCTTTCGTATTAGAACCAACCATCTAAAATCTCTCTTCCTTTCTCTTCTGTATCTTTTTTTTTCTTTTCCATTTTTACTTTTTGTCTGGCATTTGTTTTCTTTTCTTGTTTGGTGGTATCTATTAAATTTACAGAATCAGAAGAATCTAATTAGTAATTACAAGATGAATAAAGGATCGAAAATTCGGAACAAAAAGTTCTACCGGAGTGTAAAAGCAAAAACAGAAGACTAGAATCTTGATAGAAATTGTTGTCGAAAGATCGTATTCACGTGATCACGTCTGAAGTTAATCAATTACATTAAATGTGAAATTGACTAAAGTTATAATTATTTTGATAACCAAGTTTAGTTATCTATACTATTAAAGTAGAAGCATTATTTTTAGAAAAAGCTTAAATATGTGGGATTTTACAAAAAATGTCACTAATACTTAAATAAATTTAGTAAGGATAAAATAGATAATAAAAATTCAAAATAATTAATATACTAAAAAGTTAGCACAAAATCTAAAATATTGGTTTAAATTAAAACAGTTCATTAAGTAAAACAAAATATGGATTTATAGTGTTAAACAACAATCAGTTATGTCATAGGTTTCTTTGATATTAATATCATGAATTAATTTTTTATATGGATTTATCATAAAGATTTTTTGCATTATATATACTGATAAATTATTAAATTTTTCAGATCATTCGAATATTTGTTGTGATATATGACAAAAGTAAAATAATACAATGATAATATATAAGAAATATTTTTAAAATATAAAATTTTAATCAAATAAATCATAAATTTATAGTTTTAAGTTTTAACTATTTTATTAGTCTCAATCCTAATATTATTTTACGTAGGTTTTTCTATATTTATCACGTAGTCTAATCATACATTTGATAACCGAATTTTTTTATATAGTTGAGTAAAATTTTGACAATTTCTTCTTCTTCTTCTTCTCCTACTTTCTCCAAAACCTTTCTTCAAAACCTCTCAAATTTCTTGCGGATTCTTCACGATATCTCAATCCCACAATCTGCAAAGCCTCAATCAATGTAAGTTTATAACTTATTAGGTTGTATGGACTGATATATTGTTTTAGTTCTTATAATTTATAAAAATTGATAGATTATGTTAGATTTTAGGTTTTAGAAGTGTTATGGATTGAAATTTTGATTGAGATTGTGTTTAGGAATTTATAAAATTTAATTTTAGGGTTGTAATATACTTTGTATTTTAATATATTTTTTGTTGATACATTTTAATTGGAATTCAAATATTAATTTTCAAATCAAAATTCATAAAAATCAAATTTTCGATTTTTATTGACTTATATTTATATTATATAAATTTATAGGATTATATAACAAGTTTATAGGATTATATTTAAATATGCAACCATAATATTATTTACTAACATATATAATTTTTTAATGAATATATTAGATTTTTATTTATTGGTGAATTTTATGAAATTATATCAATTTTATAAAGTATATGAATTTCATGTTAATATATGATTTTACAAAGTNTCTAATATAACAACATTTTATATGAACTTTGAAATTGATTTTATGACAAAAGTTTTTAATATATTATATTTTAATTAGATTTTATGAAATTCTTAGATTTTTTGAATTTTATTATATTTTATGAAATAATAAAATTTCTTTTTTATATATTAGATTTTATTGAATATATAAAATTTTATTGAATTTTATAAGATTGTTTTTATTTTATAAATATATTATAAGGATTATTCTAGATATACTTGTTGTGGAGGTTCTAGTTGGAGTTAGAGTAGACACCGACTCCAACTCCAACTCCTCAAACTAATATTCTAGACTCTAACCTTTTAGTGGTTCCATATGAGATGATGATCAGTGATTTTGTTTCTCAACTTGGGTGTGATTGTCTTCAAGATAGACAAAGAGGTTCTACATGGTGAGTCAAATTACTTAAGTTAATATGAATTTGCTAAGTGTAGTTTAGTATAAATGGTATTAATTATGTAGGTTCGAGGTTTTTGTAAATGGTATTAGTAAATTGTTCACCGGATGATATACGGTCTTATGATAAGACCGTATCTGACATTTTCCTCCATGACGTAAAAAGACCAAATGACTTGGTTCAAATGATTTACTTAAGTTTTAACATATTTAAATAAAAACTTTTTAAAACATATACTTTTTTTTATCACCAGTGTTAGTAAAATATTAAGGACGGGATTTGATTCCTTGTTAGGTAATGTTATGGCAATATAGAAGTTGTCCATCTTATATTGATCTCCTTTGTACTATTTTTCTGCTCTTCTAGAAGTTGTCCACCTAAATATATGTGTCTTTTATGCTCTTAATTGTTCTGGATCTACGATATAGCTCTTTATCCACTTTTTCAATCTCATAAAACTTATATTTCTCTAGTGGCTCTCGACACGCCGTGTAACCATAACTTCAACTCAGAAATCTATGTAGAAGTAGAAGTGGTTTCGCGTGTAGATCTATAATACTCATGAGTCATGAAAATGATTAATGTTGGTTAACTCTCGTCAATACCTTTGTAGAAGGTACTCAACAATTTATCTCAGTAAAATCATGATGTAGCAATCACTAAACTATTTCTTGAACCACTTTTATGCCTCATGAAATGACTCAATTGGACTCTGGTGAAAATTTGAGATCTTGTTGCACAGAAGATTGGTCTTAGATTTCGTGTAAAAGTGGTTGAAGAAATCTTCCTCACAAAATCCTTATAGCCTTGGCTTTGACGGTTATGCAACTTTTAGCTCAATACTGTCACCGCAAGTGCATAAAAAATCATAGTAGTAAACTTTAGGTTGAGTTTAGAGAGACAAAATTTGCACTATAAATCTAAGTTTTAAATACAAGAATAAAGTATCTTTGATTTTTTATTTCAAACAAATAAAAATATGCAGATTAATTTATATGATTTTTTGACAAAAAAATGTAAAAAATTGAAGACAAGAGATTAAGAGCGCGTCCCACCAAAAAAAAAAAAAAGAGATTAAGAGCACTAGGCATTAAGGATATTCACATGAAACATGGCTAACACATTAGTTTATTTATAGAGGCAAATCTTATTCTTAAACTTCAATCACGATTATAGATCATCATGATGTCGGAGTATCATATCCTTATGTCTATAATATTGTATACGTAACTCTCGCTAAATTCTATAATGCGATTATAACATCAATTTTGGTAGACTAGGGACACAATTCTTATTTAGTTTATTTTGTCTTTTCAACCAAATATCTTTGTATCTAAAAATCTAAAATCGGGTATTATGTGATTGATCTAATTTTAACATTAATTACATACCTAGATCAAGAATCCAAACTTGGTGGATTACTCGAACATGATCAGAGAGATAACATCAATCATAGAAAAAATTGCATGATGATAACAAATGAATAAAACTGAGATTCATAAATCTTCTCTAGGAAGGAAAGAATCAGGGAAATTGCCTCCTCAAAAAAATTTACTAGAGTCTCGAAATTAATTATAATAGTAGTATAAATAGTGGTTGAAAATATGTTTTTATAGATATAAGGTCAAATTAGGTTAACATGGGATAATATCAGCGCATAAAAAGTTCCGAGTAGCTAAATTCATGTCAGGGAAATTGATCAATCTATCTCTTGGTGGAGCAATCGAAATATTTTGCATAAGCCTTGAAGTTGCTTCTTTTATGAGCTCCAAGAAACAATCTACACTATAACTCTCGTAACATTTAATTGCATTGTTGGATTAATTTCAAATAATCAAAAGCAAAACTAACTCAGGTGGTTATCTTGTTTCCAAATTCCAATTTGACATATGGTGGAAACTTTTACAATATTGGGAAATTATGTTACTTTTGTCATGACTTTACATATGCATAGATGCCTATATGTACTAAAAATACCTTAAAATCCAATTTTTTTCTTATGCAACCTATAACCTTAAAAAACTAGATAAAAAAACTAAAAAATTATATATAAAAAAAACTTTGATTCAAGAAAAAACTTAAAATCAAAAGGGTTAAAACATGTAAAACTAAATAAGTATATCAATCACATGTTTGAGGAAATTTTTTACTACCAGAATTTTCTGTCACTTTAGTAATTTTTCTCGCATCAAAAGCTATGGAAATATCTTCATCTTGGTAGATTTTTTCAAATCTATACATTCACTAAATAGGATGGTGTCCTTCTAGCCCACATATTTGAGACACTACTCTAGTCTCTGAAAGTTCAGAAGAACACGATAACCAACACAACACAACACAACTTTATATCCAACGATTTTTCAAATACAAGTATTTATTTCTTTTACTTGCACAATAAGCTATTCAACAATACGCTTATCTTGCTTGAAAACCTAATCCACACCCTTTGTTCTTTCTCACAAGATCTGACACTCTCTTGAACAACTCTTAAACTCACACCCTTAACCCTAAAATTCTTGCGACTCAAAAGTGTTAAATCTTCTTTTCCACTTTTGAGCTCCTTAAATAGAATCCTAACCCCAGCACACCTTTTCCATATCCTTCAATGATTTCTTTTTCCTTATGCCAAAACTTCCATTTTCCTAGTCACTCCTCAGCTTTCCATATTTGAACTCATGCGTTGTCATTCCCGCCTCTTACGCATACACGTCATCTCTCGCATCCATCTCTCTTGACTTCTTTTGCCCTTACAATCTTCCCTTTTTTTTATTGAGTTTGATAACCAAGCAACTCCCTTATTTTCCTGTAACACAGTCACATATACACATACAACACATGCAGCAACAAAACACAGCAGATATAGTCGAATGAAATTGGTATATGACCAGACATAAAGAAAACAGTCTGTTAAACAGACAACCATGTTCAACATACAATTAAAGCTTAAGAGAGAGAGTCATATTTGTCCTAAAAACACCAACTCTGCCATATCAGAGTTCATTCCAAAAAAAAAAAACTTAAACTTAAGCTACTACATTCTTCAGACAACTACATTATCTCCCTGTGGTTCCTGGTGTATCTCCTATTCTCCCCCTGCTTCGTAGCACAACTCAATCAAAAACATCCAAAAGAATAATGAGACATGAGATCGAAAAACTTTCCTGCTTCCAATGCACGTTGTAACAAACGGATAGCAGACATAACAGCCTGTCGAAGATGATCCCCAGTTGCCAGTGGTGTACCAAGACGAGGATCCACCAGGATTGAGAGTCACCGGACGTTGACACTGCAGAATGCGATACAAAAGAGATGGAACCGGCAGGTAGTATTTGCTTGATGGCTCGTATCCGCAGTGAAGAATCAGAGTAAACCCAAGCCGTCCAAAGTTGATGGGCAGACCCTGATATAACCTGTAGAGCAACCGAGCACGAGTAGGACTCATATACGTTGTGTTCTTGGTAGGTAACCGGTTGTAGCAGTAAATTTTGTAAAGAGCAGCTTTATCGGAAGCAAAATGAGTGATGCGCAAATCATCCCAAACACCAATTCGACCATCAGACAAGAATGTAGCCAGAGCATCTTCAGAGACAGTAAGCGCAGCTTCTACACTAGCAGAGTCATCAATGTCTGCAAGACCAAGAGCCTGATTGATTGTGGTTGCTGAGAGAACATAGGTGTGTCCCCGAACCCAAACTTGCAGAGACTGAGCTATGGTCTTTTTAGAAGGCAGATGAGCCCAGAACTCAAACACAAGAGCGTGAACATAAGTAGGAAGACCAGTGATTGTGCTTAAACAACCAAGATCACGGAGCAGGGGTTCAATCACTGGAGGAATGACTGTCAGATCCACCATGCGCTTTTCAAGAAGTGTGATGGTGGTGAAGATATCGTATCGTTCTTGCGCTTGTGCTGAGAAAAATCAAGTCAGATCTATAACCGGTTGAGAAGATTGAGGAGCATTGCGAGTTCGAGGCCGAGTACGACGAGACGTTTGACCAGGAGGTTGAGTGCAGTGTTTCGGACGAGACAAAGGTGCCGGTTCAGTAGTTGAAAGTGCGGGCAGAGGAACAGTCACAGGAGCCGTTGGTAGAGCGATTAGGAGAATGAGTAGAAATCACAGAGCTACAATAACTGTGCATAATATCTACCAGACAACCAGATATGAGGTGGTGCACATGGGCCATGACCAGGAATCAAAACAGCGGACACAAGATGTGGAAGTAACAGTGACTAGTCTTTCACTCTGGCATGCCTTTATCCTGTGAACTACTTGTTTTCAACCTTCTGAGAGCACATAAGGCAACTGGAATTTCTTTTGGGTATGTATGTGTCTGAGTATCTTCATGTGAGTTATCAGATACTTAGTCTGAGATCATGCTGACAGACTCACAATTTTCCTTTTTTTTTTTTTTTTTTTTTTAAATTTGGTTTTTTTTTTCCCCCNTGTTTCCCTCAGCTCTTTGACCTCCTTAATGATGCTCTCAACTATACGAGTGTTCACATGTGACGGCATGACATGTAGCTCTTTTTCATTGTATATCAAGTTAGTAACAGAGTACTAATCATGTTAGGATTCCCAGTCATACCACATAGGTGAAGATTCTTATAGTTCACAGACCTCAATAGATTTGCGCAGATTGACAAATCTATTGAAATCCAGTGGCTTGGTAAAGATATCAGCGAGTTGGAGTTCTGTGCTCACGTGTTCTATCATCACAACCTTGTCTTCCACCACTTCTCATATAAAATGGTGCCTTATATCGATGTGTTTGGTGCGTGAATGCTGAACAAGGTTCTTAGAGATATTAATAGCACTCTGATTATCATAACGAATTAGCACTGAACCTGTAACATACCCATAGTCATTACTCATTTGTTTCATCCACATCAGTTGAGTACAATAACTACCCAGAGCAATGTATTCAGCATCTGCAGTTGACAAGGACACACTATTCTGTTTGCGACTCAACCAGGCGATCAAATTGTTACCCAAGAAGAAACTTCCCCCACTTGTGCTTCGCCGATCATCCAGACTTCCAGTCCAGTCAGCATTACAGTATCTAGCAAGATTGGGATTATTATCCTTTGTAAAGTACAGACCTAGACCAATTGTCCCTTTGACATACTTCACAATTCTCTTGAGTGCCTTGAGATGTGACATTTTGGGTTGCGCTTGATATCTGGCACATACACCCACACTGAGACTAATATTAGGCCTACTCACTGTGAGATACAAAAGACTACCAATAATACCACGATATAGTTTCTGATCAACATCTTCACCATGTTCATCCCTTGAGAGTTTGCATGTAGTACTCATTGGTGTCTTGGTCGCTTTACATGAGTCCATACCAAACCTTGTCACTAGATTCTTTGCATACGTGCTTTGAGATATGAACACATCGTCCTCCTTCTGTTGGACCTGCAAACCAAGAAAGTATGTTAGTTCACCACACATACTCATCTCAAATTCCTGTTTCATGCGATTAACGAAGTCAGCAACAAGTGACGAGTTGGTAGAGCCAAACACAATTTCGTCCACATATATCTGCACAACCAGGATATCACCATCCTTTGAATAATGAAACAAGGTCTTGTCTACACTGCCTCGAAAGAATATTGTGAGTCTCTCATACCATGATCTGGGAGCCTGCTTCAAACCATAAAGAGCTTTCTTGAGCTTGTACACATGATTTGGACATTCACCATCCTCAAATCCCTTCGCTTGTTCAACAAACACTTCCTCTTGAATAATCCCATTTAAGAAAGTGCTCTTGACATCCATCTGATGCAGTTTAAATCCCATCACATAGGCCATCTGATATCACTCGGTTTTAATGCTTTATAGTGGGTATTTATACATGTTATTTGGCATTATCCGAGTGTTTTCCTTATGTTTTTAGCGTGTTTTCAGGATTCTTGGTGTTTGGGACAATCTGGAGCAAAAAGGACAGTTTTCAGAAGAATTCAGGTGTAATGGACTAAATGATGATGGAAGGATCGATCCCGGCTGAAGAATGATCGATCCAGGCTTGCACGTATGAGGAGATCGATCGATCCAAGCACCTAGAAAAGTTACGGAAAATCAGATCGATCGATCCAACTTGGATCGATCAATCCCTTTGAAGCACAGATCGATCGATCCGTCTATGGATCGATCGATCCCTTTACGCGAGCTAGAGAGAAATCAAACAAAAAGACACATTCGTCCTCAAGACCTATTATTAGTTTTTCCTTATTGGGTTTTATTTTCTTTTTATTTTCATACTATAAAAGCCTTTTTGCTTGTTTTATTTTCATTATCGCTTAATTTACTTTCGGGGGCTTTCTTAGAGAGAAGAGATCTACATCTGTATTCGAGAGGAATTCTGAACTCTGATTCTTTTATATACAATTTGGTTTTTGAATTCTGCAATGTTCACTCAATATATGATTTATATTCTTGTTATCATGTCTGACTAGTCACTTTGTTAGGTTTTAGGGGTTTTCCAGGAAAACAAGGTTAATTGTTAGGGTTTGATAGAATGGATTGAAATTGTTAGGTTCTTAGTCTAGATTTGTTCCTATTGAATGAATTAGAGTAGCTAACTATTTCATTGATCATAGAATTATAAACNTTGAATGAATTAGAGTAGCTAACTATTTCATTGATCATAGAATTA
>OVAV01002614.1:0-10649 GCA_900406375.1 Iberis amara
CTTCCTTGGTTCGATCAATTAGTTTGTTTTTTCTTTTTTTTATTATTCTTTTAGTTAATTGGAAGGACAAAATCGTCCTCTCGTAAATTCATTAATGAAGAGGGTTATGAGAGATTGATTTGTCAACTTGAGATTGTTTTTAAATGAAAANAAGGGCCACAAGAGATGTTCACCCTGCTACGAGTGAGTTTTTGTATGTATTGGGCTTTTATAGTTTTGGATTTAGGCCTAAGCATTTAAGATTTTATAATGGGTCTAAATCTGGTTGTAATTATAAGCATTCAATAGCGAATTCTTTTACAAAAAAATATTTTTGTTTATATAGTTAAAATTTCATTTCTGCACTTTTCTCCATAAAAATTTGATTCCACATAGATATATTTTATATATTACAAAATTTAGGTATGCATTAAATTTTTTCGATTTGTTTAATCAATTCATATCTAATAAAAAAAGTTTAAAACTTATATATAACCATGCAATATTAGGTAATTGTTTTATTATTTTTTCAAATAAAATCTAGAATCAAATTAGTTTTGATTTTTTGTAGTAACTACATTGCAATGACGTACACGAGGGTATTGTAAGAGAAGATTTGCCTTCAAGATTCACAATAGGGGAACTTGCGATCATGGTATATCTTCCCAGTCCAACGATGTTATGTACTATGTCATTTTTGAGAGAGATTTGAAAGCTTCAGTACCCAGGGATGTTGAACTTGTGGTGTGTTGTGTTTACGTATGATTGGTATAATCCAACAGAGGAAAAATGTGTATTTGGCGTTACATCTATACACGGGACAAAAACTAGCGAAATATGATCCTTTCATCTTTTCTTCACAAGCAGACTACGTAAAACTTCTTTCTTTTAATTTTTTAATTAATTAATGCAAAAATTCTATATTCCAAAGCTCTAAATAGAAAGGTATCAGGTGCCATGAATGGCATATTAATCAAAGCTCCATCGGATGAGGAGACTAGAAAGGCCGCTATCTCCTTGAATCTGGATAAATCCCCGGTCCTCGATGGATTCTCCACAAGCATTTTCCAAGCTAATTAGCACTCTATAGGAAAATACATCATCAAAGAGGTTTAACTTTTTTCATATTGAGCCGTCTCCTGAAGAGCATCAATGAAACCCATGTTTGTCTCATTATGAAGGTTCAAGGCGCCTGAAAAATTGGAGAGTATCGACCCATTGCCTTGTGTAACATTTTTTACAAATTAATCTCCAAGGTTATAACAGGAAGGCCTCAATTGATTCTTCCAGTGTTAGCCTCGGAGAATCAATCCGCTTTCGTTCCCGGGAGAGCAATTTCAGACAATGTGATGATAACTCATGAAGTTCTTCATTTCTTTAAAACTTCCAAAGCAAAGAAAAGACGTTCAATGGCGATAAAAACCGACATGTCAAAGGCCTATGATAGGATTGAATGGAGCTAGAGGGTTTGGATGTCGGAATCCACAAAGTAAATTTATAAAAATTCAAATGAGGAATTAGTAGAATTTTGTCTTAACAAGAAACAATCACAACTCAAATTGATATTAAAATGAGAATTTGTATTAATCAATGATTTACTTAAATTCTAAGCTCGCGTACAATGCTAAGTTCAAAAGTCCAAAAAAGAACGTTCTCTATTCTCCCTCATTCTCTCTTTATACTACTCATATTTCTTCAGATTCTTGATGGGCTTCCGGATATCTCGGGTTACAGTTCTGATATTCTTGCTCAGTTTAAATCCCCACGATATCGACATATCCCGGGAAACTCAGAGCAATTATGACTTGGTCTTTTCCTGCTCAGGCTGTATCTCGATCCCCCTGTGTCATATCAAGTACTGAGAGCTCGGACATTCCACTGATATTCTAAGGTAGAATATCTTCTTAGTTGATCCTACTAAGGTCTTTGCATACTTAGCATTCTGAGTCATTTCTTCATGAACAAAACGAAATCTTGCTGAGGGGGCTTTGACACAAACATATTAGCCCCCATGTCTTCTAACGAGTTTGGCAAGCTCAGGTGGTGGTTTCTCCTTAGGATTTCGGATTGTTCATCCCTTCAAACTTAAATTTCTTCTCGGAGAGCTGAGTTGTTTATGACTGTGGATTCTGATCAAATTTACGAAGAAAATACTATGATGAAGGTTGATAGATAGTTGTTAGGCGGATCGTTGGGATAAGGGCTAATCTTTCTCCAAGTAGCTCCAAAATCGGATAGGAAATCCCAACAGTCTTGAGTTTATCTCTTTAGGATTTCAAAAATTCTCATAATTTAAATTTTAAAAATTTTGGTAGCTACATATCATTAATCGATAAAGACAATTCATCATTCCCAAGGCAGTTGTTGCCTTTTACAATAGTTAGAAACCGTCTCTTTCCACTCTCATTTCAACCGCTGCCTCTCTCTCTCCCACATGATAAAGTAAGGACGCAAACCAATTTTATAATTTATTTTCCTTTGCTTCGTTTAGGGTTTAAGATCTTCTCCTCCGATCTTGCTTTCTTCTCTTTCGATTTCTCTTCATCCTTCTTTGTCTTCATGTTCGTCGTCGGGGACTACTTTCGGCGGTAGTGTCTCAATCCATGCGGATTCCGGTAGGATGTCTAGGGTTGTTGCTGGTCCGGCGATCATTTCCTTCTTGGCCACTCGATCTACTGTAGAGTCAGTGGCGCTCATGTGGGGGCTGTATGATTTTCGAACGGATATTCGATACGTGATCCCTCAGCCAGATCAATTTCTGGATTCTCCCTCTCTCGGGTTCGTTACGATCTACGAAGCGTTCTTTAGGATATGCGGAATCTGATTCCCAATTCCAGAGCTGCTGGTCCGTTACCTTCGTCGTCGTAGGATGGTTTTAAGCCAATTGCTCCCGAAAGGTGTTTGCCATGCGATAATTCTGATGATTCAGGATCGGGAAAATGGGTTTGAGTTAGGCTACGACATGCTCGAGGAGATCACCCACGTCAAGAGGGGTCCAAAGGGTGGTCTTTGGTATATCGCGAACAAACCCAACCAAAGCTCATGTTTTAATCTCCTTGAAAACCACTACCACCTGAATTTTGAACAAAAGATTTCCCAGATTTTGGAATAAAAGTCTTTTGTTGAGGTGGATACACTTGGTCTTATGGGTTCTCCACATTGTTGCTTTTCTCAAAGGGATTTGAGTTATGCTTGTTGTATCTTTGATTATACCCTTGATTGTACATCCTTTCACCTTGGCTATTAATGTACCTCACTTTCTCTTTTACCACTTTAGTACCTTAATCTTGAAAGGCAAAGCAATCAACTTCTACATCTTCAGCAAAACTGACATTTTTCTAGTTTTGATTATGGAGAAGCTGAGTAAGCAATCTTTTTACTTCTGAAAGCTCAGAGGATTTAGAAGTGGTTCTCCTATTCTTTCTATCGAAGTCAGGACAATGGTTGTTGTTGTTTGTAGTCAAGTTCTCTATCAGTTCATAAGCATATATGACAACTTTAGTCATGAAATCTCAATTGCTAGTTGTATCCAATGAAAGCTGATACTTCTGATCTACACCTCTGTAAAAGGTGTTGAGGAGAAAGACTTGAAACTTCTAAATTCCTCAGTTGAGCGACCGTCGTGGTTATGATAATTGTAGTATTTTTTCGTGTTTCCTTGTTCCTCAGTTTTGTTTCCACTGGTTCCATGGACCGCTTTTGGGTCTATTGGCGTAGAAGACTTGATTTTCTGTTGAGACCGGCCGCCTTGGGGCAATTAATTGGGGCGCTGGGTTTTTCTCTCTACTTCTCTTACCCATTTTGATCAAGTCCTCTTCTATTCGGGCGAAGACCTTTCCTCTGTGGAGAGCATCATCGATGGTTGCTGGAGGATTCAAGATTAGGTCTTTTCAAAATTCTCACTCGCCCCAGACCGCATTTTTGAAGGCGGCAATAGCGGCGTTAGCAGTGATTACCACTCGGGAAATAACCTCCTTAAATCAGTCAATGAACTGCCTGAGGGGCTCATTAGGCCCCTGGGTCATACTCCACATACCCGCATAGAAAGTGTCTATTTCTATTTAAACCGAGTAATGTTTTAGGAACATTAAACTCATTTAGTTGAAGTTATGGATTGAGCCCTCAGGCAACCTAGAGAACCACGTGAGTGCTGGCCCTTGAAGATGCTCGTTGAAGAGTTGGTAGTAGCCTATGTCTCTTTCGTGTTCGTCGTGCTCGGCCGATCGCTATGCGGAAGGTTATCATGTACGCGCTGGGGTCCGTTTATCCTTCGTAGAACGGGATTTTCATTTTTTCTTGGATTTCGCACTTAAGTATTTTTGATGTGCGAAGCGTATGGACTTCGAAGCGTCTCATCCATCAGTCGGTCTAGTTCAGGTGCCGATAGGGCTGGGTGTTCGTCTAAACGGTTCGGTTCGGTTCCCTTCGGTTTTGGTTCTTTCGGTTCTAGCAAAAGAGAATCAGTTTAGGATCCGAAAGAAATTCGGATCGGATCGGTTCGATTCCTAACCGGTTCGGTTCTAAAAATTAATAACCATTTTGAAACTGAACCAACGGGTAATTTTGGTTCTTTCGGGTATTTTACCTGAAATACCCAAAAGAACCAAAATTATCCAGAAAAAGAAAAACAGAAAAAAAAAACATATTGTACGTTAAACACTACTGTATAAGAAACCCATACATTAGATTTATCGTGTTCTAAAGTATATATATTGTAGATTGGTATCAACATCTCGATTAAATAGAGTTTCCATTCTACTATTTACGTCAGTTGAAACAGCAAACTAGAAGCAACTAAGAAAGTGATGTAAAGCAAAAGATAAAATTGCCATATTATGAGAATCATTAAAATTCTCAAATCCAGCCATCATATAGCTACGAAGACGATGAAATCTATGTAGGTTAATGAACATTTTGATTACATTCACTAAAGAAAGTTTAGGAACCACACATGTAGTCCCGATAAGCATTCTTAAAAGAATCTCCTTGTAATCAACAAGATATGTGTTTCATTAACATTATCTGAGTTTTCTAAAATTGATTTACCAATTCTTGGTTTTTTCTAGTTACTTTCGGTTCCAGTATCAGTTCTAATTAATTTTGGTTCTTGTTCGGTTCTTTTTTTTTCCTGTTCCTTTTTTGGTTCTCGGTTCTTAGCAGAACCAAACCAAGATCCATGGATCTATAAATTCAGATCCATTCGGGTAAATAAATCAGTTCCAGAACCAAACCAAACATGTTTTTATGGTTCGGTTCAATTTTTTGGTTCCGGTTATTTTACCCAGCCCTAGGCGTTGAGCTGATCGCCTGGTGAACCTTAGAGTTCATTTGGCGGACGGCTACTTGGAGAGATTTTTTCATCTCTTGGATCTCATGGGCTAAGGGTTGAGATGGTTAGGCCGGTTGGGAGGAAGGATGGCGATAGTCCTCGTACTCCTCAGAATCGTCGTCCGAGTCTCCGGACAAGTCAGTTTGTTCGTGGTCGCCCTCCGGATCTATAGTACGGTCGGTATGGTTTGATTGATCAACATCCTCTTGAGATTGGTTAGCTTCTAGAGTGGTTCGTCTCTAGAATCGGTGCTTGGTGGGCCATCTATGGTGTCTGAGCGGTGCGCATGAGTTTTGACGGAGTTGGATCTTGGAGTGAATGATAGTCTCTTGGAATGTTTACCACCAATGGGGTATCGTCGAGCTGATGACCGGAGCGATTTTCGGTGGGTTGAGGTCGGTCGATCAAGGCGTTGGGTGATCGCCTTGGTTTGATCTATAGATTCTTTTTCCATCTTGTCAAGCCGATCGAGAATGGATTGGTTCATGGGGTCTTGAATTTCTAGTCTCTCGGATATGGATTGCATGGTTTGGCGGAGCGACTGGATCGTGCTGGTGTACCCTTCTGGCTGCAGCGACAATTCTTCGACCTTGGTTGCGATGGATCAGGTTGTGATGTTCTTTTGCGTTAGAAAATCTAAAACTCCCCCATAGTCGGCGCCAGATTGTGGATGTCAGAATCCACAAAGTAAATTTATAAAAATTCAAATGAGGAATTAGTAGAATTTCGTCTTAACAAGAAACAATCACAACTCAAATTAATATGAAAATGAGAATTTGTATTAATCAACAATTTACTCAAAGCCTGAGCTCGCGTACAATGTTAATTTTAAAAGTCCAAAAAAGACCGCTCTCTATTCTCTATCATTATCTCTTTATACTACTAAGATTTCTTCATATTCCTTCTGGGTTTTCGGACATCTCGGGCTACAGTTCTGATATTCTTTCTTAGTTTAAATTCCCACGATCTCACGATCTCGGCATATCCCGGGAAACTCGGAGCGGTATGACTTGGTCTTTTCTTGCTCAGGCAATCTCTCGGTCCCCTTGCGTCATATCAAGTACTGAGCGCTCGGACATTCCTTTAATATACTCAGATAAAGTATGTTCTTAGTTCATCCTCCTGAGGTGTTTGCATACTTAGCATTCTGAGTCATTTCTTCATGAACAAGACGAAATCTTGCTAAGAGGGTTTTGACACCAATAGAGAAAAAGTCCGACCACAACGGGGCCTTAGACAAGGAGATCCTCTATCGCCCTTTATTTTCATCATATGTATTGTTTTCCTTTCGAGTTTATGCCACATGGCCCAAAGAGAAGGAAAGCTTCTTGGGTTCGAAGTGGCAAAAGATAGCCCGAAAGTAAACCATCTACTTTTCGCGGATGATATAATGATTTTTTTGTAGAACAAATTTAAAGAGTTTAAAAGCGGTTAAANCATCATATGTATTGTTTTCCTTTCGAGTTTATGCCACATGGCCCAAAGAGAAGGAAAGCTTCTTGGGATCAAAGTGGCAAAAGATAGCCCGAAAGTAAACCATCTACTTTTCGCGGATGATATAATGATTTTTTTTGTAGAACAAATTTAAAGAGTTTAAAAGCGGTTAAAAACATCCTACAACATTATGGAAAGGCATTAGGACAAGTGATAAATTTCAACAAATCATCAATTTCTTTCTCAAGAAAAGCCCCACAAGATCTAAAACAAAGTGTGATGCAAAACCTCAATATCCACCAGGAATGGGGAGTAGGAAAGTATCTTAGCCTCCCTGAACATTTTTGAAGATCTAAAAGAGACCTTTTTGAAAGCATAATAGGCCATATCAAGAAAAAAGTCGAAGGATGATCAAATAGGTTTATATCCTCTGCTAGAAAGCTAGTTTTGCTTAGAAATGTTTTATCTTCTCTTCTGATATATGTGATGTCATGCTTCGAATTACCGATTTTTATTTGTAAAAGAATTCAATCGACACTCAGAAGATTTTGGTGGTATACACAACCAAATGAGTGGAAGATAGCTTGGGTTTCATGGGAAAAAATTGTGAACCCAAAAAGCTTAGGGGGGTCTTGAAATTGGGGATATCCAAGATTTCAAGGTAGCTCTACTAGCAAAACTAAGCTGGAGGATTCTTTCAAAGTCCCAATGCTTATTGGCTAGTTTGTTAAAGGTAAATATTTCCCTTCATCATCCTTTATGGATGCTCAAGAAAGTAAGAGAGGATCTCATGGATGGAAGTGCCTATTAAGAGGAAGGTCTTTATTGAAACCAAACATAGGATGGGCACTAGGTAGTGGACTATCGGTTGAAGTGTGGACGAATAATTGGCTCTCTACCACCAAAGCGTTAGCTCCAACCAGACCATCATCGCGAGAGGCGAAGATGGGATAGAATTAAGGTGCGGGAAATCCTGCCAGCATGGGAAGAAACCATAATGAAGATTCACCCAAGTATCAAAGGAAGCGAGGATAAACGGATTTGGTTAGGCCACCCATCTAGTTCCTATACATCAAAATCTGGTTATGCAATGGCTTGGGCTGCAAAGGATCTACGATCTCTAGTGGAACCAGTTTGGAATTGGTCAAAAGAGATTTGGAACGTCAATGTCCAGTAGAAACTAAAGCTATTTTTGTGGACGGTGGCTCATAATGCTTTGCCTTGTGGATCCAATTTACATATGAGAGGACTTGGACTCATTCTCTATGCAACCATTGTGATGAACTTGAAACTCTCGAGCACTTATTTTTCTCTTGCAGGAAAGTACAATCTGTTTGGGACTCAGCCCCTGTTTCTCCAACAGTGTTTCCTCAACAGCCTAGTTACAAGGAAAAATGGTTTTAGGCCCTTAGAACTCTAGCTCTTTCTCCGTCGGGCTTAATAAATTAACCGCTATGCCAGGTGTGGATTGCTAGAAATAAGTTCTTTTTTAGCAATAAAGCTTTTGTAGCTCAAGAGATCATCACGCTAGCGGTGATTTGAGCCAAGGAATGGAAACTGATTCTGCTAGACAAACAAAAACCGCATGCACCATCTACTCAGTTGACCCGATTTCAATCTTCAGAATGGACCTGTCATACGGACGCATCATGGCATGCTTTTTCTTGTGATGCAGGTTTAGCGGCAGTGTGGCAGCATTCTTCGTTGTCTACCAAGTCGAAGATCTGGTCCCTTCAGCATAATGTGTCGAGGTATGGCCATGAGAGAAGCTGTCCAAGAGGCCAACAATCAACACCTAAAATATGTAACTTTTGTATCGGATTTTGCTCAGCTTATTAGTCTTCTCAATTCGAATGAAGACATCTCGGAACTTCATGGCATGATATTAGTTCGTCTTTTCTCATTTTGATGTAATTCATTTTCTTTTTGTGCCTCATCTAGAGAATAGAGAGGCTAACCTTTTACAAAAAAAAGGTAATGTCAGTATCCTTTATATTTATAATATAATTATATTTTGCACATTTATCCAATATTAAGTGCTATGATAAAAGATAGGAACAACCCTTGGATCACAGTCACGACAATAAATCCAAGGTGACGTTGGTCGAATACACATGAAATTCTTGAAATGCAAAGGTAACCTAAAAGTCTAACGACATAGTAGACATCAGTGACATTCTCAACAAGTCCAGCGAGAAAACAAAAGTTTATAACAATTAAAATTTATTAAAAGAATTTCATAAAAAAATATATTTAAAAAAAAATAATAATATTTTTAGAAGAGCAGTATTTTTTTGGAAATCCCCATAACAAAATGGCAAGAGGTAAAAAAAAGATAAACTTCTTAATGTGAAGATGCTAATAATGTCTGGAGATATTAGGAATCCATATTCATGTTAATCATAACACATTATTGCTAATAATGCTGATTCGTAAATCTTAACCCAAAAAAAAAAAAAAAAGAAAAACTTCTTAACGTGAAGATGCAGTCATGAGCTTCAATCCGAGATCGGACTTATCCAACAAAAGTCGAGTTTTGGTGGATTGTTCAGAAAAATGTTGCGATCTTTTCTTCGAAGATGGCAACGAAACACCGAAAAGTTTAGTCTTGCTCAGATCATGGTCACGAGTAATGTTGTTATTGTCGTCTTCTTCAAGAATAGTAACAGAGCTTTGTGAAGTAGGAGGAGAGTTCAGATAATGGAGATTGTAATAATCAAGTGGAAGTTGTTGTTGCTGCTTCTGGAGAAAAGAGTTGCTTGGAGCTACAGGCTTGACGTGATTCTGAACGAAGTACATAATGTCGTTGTAGAGCTTCTTCATGTGAGCAAGCTCTGATATTAATACGGTGTTACTCCGCCGTAATCTTTCGTTTTCCTCCGTTAACGCCATCACTTGAGTGGGTAATACAACAAGTGGCCTTGACGGTGGAGAGTCGTCGCACCAGTAATGGTCGTCCATTGCGGCGGAGTCAGATGTGAGACGTGGTGGTAGAGGGAAGAAGGTAGGGATGGAGAATGGAATCTGCGGAGGAGAGTGGGGGTTTGGGATCATTTGAGATGTTTTTCTGCGGTGGATTTCGCAGAGTAAATGTTTTTCTCCTCTTTTGAAGAACTCGTTTGCAAACTCCCATCTGTCTGGTACAATCTTTCTGAAACCCTAATAATTAATCAATCACAAAGTCACACCCAATTGATTTGATTTTTCTAACAAGAAACATCTTAGTCTTAAATCAATCAATGGGTATATTTAAAAAAAAAAACAAAAAAATGAAAGATTTGAAAAAAAAAGAAAAAAAAGAAACGATTTTGTTTCTAGAAGAAGAAGAATCAAAATCTGTCTTTAAAGCAAAAACAGACAAATCGATCCAAAAATTTATATAAAAAGACAAACTTTTTTTAAAAAAGAAGCCAAATTTATAGAGAAGGAGATATATATACGTAAGTGTTAAGTTGACGAACGAAGCTGGAGAAGTTGTTGTGTTTAAAGTAATTAGGGAGGAGGTCTCTTGCAAACTCCGGCGGACGCCAGACGATGAAAGTGGTGTCATCGTCTCCCCAAGAGACAACGTGATCCGTCGCAGGATCGTCTACAAGCTGATAAGTCTTTGTTAAGAACGGCGCCGGAACCGCCTTGCCTTGTCCTTCTACCATTAGCTGTATCCTCTCTCCGAAGCTATTCTCCACCATCATCACCGTCAGAGAGAGAGAAAGTGAGACGAGATTGTTTTTGTTTTTGTATCGTTGGGTTTAAGGCGGTACTTGTACCCAGTAGCAGTGACTGAGTACTAATATTTTTTGTTTTGTTTTTTTCCCCTTTATAATATATATAAATATATATATACTAGTGCTAAAACCCGTGTTTTGCACGGGCTAAATATATATACAATTTTTACATTAATAATTAA
>OVAV01002616.1:254-10980 GCA_900406375.1 Iberis amara
TCCGTGTATGGCTCTTCCTTCTCCTCGTGTTTGCTTAACTTGTGCAGGGTACTCACCAGGTGCGAGGAAACAAGCTTAATTCTGAACTGGGAAAAGTACCATTTCATGGTGAGGGAAGGAATTGTCTTATGGCACAAGATCTCTGAGAAAGGGATAGAGGTGGACAAGGCAAAGATCGATGTGATGATGCAACTGCAACCACCAGGGACTGTAAAAGATGTCAGGAGTTTTCTGGGTCGTGCAGGATTTTATAGAAGATTCATCAATGATTTTTCGAACATAGCTAGGCCTTTGACAAGGCTGTTGTGCAAGGAAACTGAGTTTAATTTCGACTCTGAATGTATGAAAGCCTTCCACCACATCAAGGAAGCCTTGGTGTCTGCCCCAATAGTTCAAGCCCCAAACTCGGATTACCCATTTAAGATCATGTGCGATGCCTCTGATTATGCAGTTGGAGCTGTTTTGGGGCAAAAAATAGACAAGAAGGTGCATGTAATCTACTATGCTATTAGAACCATGGATGATGCTCAAGCAAAATATGCCACAACAGAGAAAAATTTGCTAGAAGTTGTCTTCGCGTTTGAAAAATTCAGAAGCTACTTGGTTGGTTCAAAGGTTATAGTCTACACGGATCATGCAACATTAAGGTATATCTATGCGAAGAAGGATATTAAACCAAGGTTTTTGAGATGGATCCTATTACTGCAAGAATTCGATATGGAAATAGTAGAGAAGAAGGGGATCGAAAATGGAGTAGCAGATCACTTGTTTAGAATGAGGATTGATGACTCAGTTCCAATTGATAATTTAATGCTTGAAGAACAACTGATGATGATCCACACTTGTGCCTTTGTAGAGGCAGAAGTGGTAACCAAAGAGCAACACCTTGGTATGCGGATTTGGTCAACTTCAAGGTTTGTGGAGCAATACCTCAAGATTTTGATGCTTATAAGAAGAAGACGTTCTTAAGTGATGTGAATCATTACTATTGGGATGACCCTTTTCTCTACAAGAAGGGGCTGGATGGGTTATTCAGAAGGTGCATAGCTGAAGATGAAGTGAGAGGAGTTCTGGAACATTGTTATGGTTCCACTTATGGAGGGCACTTTGCAACAATTAAGACTGTTCAAAAGATCTTGCAAGCTGGTCTATGGTGGCCAACCATGTTCAAGGACACACATAGCTTCATTTCCAAGTGTGCTCCTTGTCAAAGAGCTAGAAATATTGGGAGAAGAAATGAAATGCCTCAGAACCCAATTCTGGAGGTTGAAATGTTTGACGTTTGGGGTATAGACTTCATGGGTCCTTTCAATCCTCCTTCACTCGGAAACAACTACCACTACAGGAAAGCGGACTTTTATTTGTGGTCGATAAACGCTATAAAACTCATCCATAGCGCTACGTTAAGCGCTCTAAGATGTCTAGCAATAGTAGCTCTGGCACGTTACATAGCGGTTTGTAGCTACGCTATTTTTGTTATTTTAACGATAACATTTTTGCGTCTGTCATAATAAATGTTTACAATAGCGGGTTTTTTACGATATAAATAAATGGAATAATAGCTTTTAGATTTCAGTTGTCATAGAAGTGGTTTTTTATTACGATTATGATTATTTTCATAGCAGTTAATTACAGTAACACAACAACGTAGATGTACTATTGATATTTTGTAAATATCCGGATTATTATTTATAATTATATTTTAACTAATTTATAATATTATCTGAAATGAAATTTGATTACAATTGAAATAAGCTGAAATTCTCAAATTTTACAAAATCATAAGTATTCTCAAATTACAAATGCCACAATCAACAATAAAAGACTCATTACATTAGACTACTCCACAAGCATAATGCCTTCACCATCATCCCTCACATAAGAACATTCATTATCACTATCTAAATCATCATTCACTTCTTGCACAACTATGGATGCATCAACAAAATCATCATCCACTTCTTGAAGTATACTATATATCGCCATAAATCTCCAAGCACATCAAATATGTATGAGGAGGACAAAGCTCAACAATTTGCCTATGCAACAATCACTCTGATCCAGAACAGAGGAAGCAAAACATTTTTTGCTGCATCATTAATAAGAAAAATAAGGATTAAAGACAATGAAATGTTGAAGTTAAAAGGTTTGTTTTACTTACTAATCTTCCAAACTAGTGAGACGATAAACCCAATCAGCAAAAGTATTAAGTCTATCACATGACCAACAAAATTTCAACCAGACTCGATCACGATCCAAACAACTGATTTAGACAAAATCACACAGAATTAGACCCTATATTAAAAAGGAACAAGCTTTACTGTCACTTTGTGAACCAAATACCACAGTGAAGCTCGTTCTGAAACTTGTGTATCCTCGTTAATTGCATTATAAAGCAATTGAAGAGATATTCAATTGCTACGTACTCCAACAATCTATGATATCAGAAACGTAAGTAATGAGCCAAAGAAATATAAGACTATTAAATCAAGTTTTGAAAGGAAAAAAAAAGCGGGGAATAACCTTTATATATCAGCAAGGATAATGATGCTCATTGGTGAGTTATAAGCATTGTCAAAGACCTGTTTCATTCACACCAAAACCACTTCAGTCAACAGAACAAGCCCTAGGTAACAGAACAAGCTTCATCAAACCAGTAATCTGCAGCTCTTCCCAACATAGAATAATAAAGAAGGAAAGTGAACAAACCAAGCTATGTTTTAACTCAATACATGCTCCTGAAAAGAGGATATCAAGAGCTTCAGAGAATCTTTGAGTGGTAACATATCTGTATTAGCAAAACAACTAATATGCTATACGAATTTATCAAAATATTGAAGAATTCGCTTGAAGGTAAGATCGGAAATATGAAATGATATATTCCTAGCTAAAAGCTTACACGAAAGCTTCAAGATAGGGGACCACAACCTAGGTTTGATCCGTAAAAGGAGAAGGATCGATACTAAGGTACTGCAAATCTCAGGGAAACAATAGTACAATGACAGTGATGAAAGAGAGAGAAGGATAAATGTGTTATGATTAACTTTTCATAACATGTCAAAATGGCTTACATAAAGGAAAAGATGTCGGTTCACACATAACCGGTTTACAACTGAATTTATTTATGCACTTAATTAAACTTAATCGAGTTAACCACGAAGAGTAATAATCTCTTGTAGCAATACTCCCATGTTGAAATGATACTTGTCCTCAAGGATCAAATTGAGGAAATTGGGCAATGAAATCCTGATAAAATTCCCAAGTGGCTTGAGCTGGATCTTCTCCTTGCCAATGTACCAGAACCTTACTGACAGTCCTGTTTTGATGCTTGACCATCCGCTTATCGAGTATAGCTTCTGGAATTTTAATAGGATTCTTGTTTTGAAGGTATTGAGGAAGTTGGGATGAAGTAGCAGAGGGATTTGGACAAAGCTTCAGTTGACTGACGTGAAATACGTCATGAATTGCAGCCTCTTGAGGTAGAGCCAACTTATAAGTAGCTTTACCAATACCAGCGACAATGCGATAAGGGCCATAGAAGCGAGGTGAGAGCTTGTGTGGTGTGGACCTGTTTTTCACTGAGTGCTGTCTATAAGGCTGCAATTTGAGATAGACAAAATCACTGACCTTTAATGTTTTGTCTGAGCGATGTGCATCGGCTTGTTGTTTCATTCTATTCTGTGCACGGAGCAGATGGAACTTAAGTAGGTTGATATGTTCTTTGCATTTTTGCATACTCCTGTCAACAAGAACCGATGAGCTGTCTCCTGGTAAATAAGGCATGTGAATAGGTGGTGGCTGACCAAAGTGGACCTCATACGGTGAACACTTAATTGAACTATGGTATGAAGTGTTGTACCACCATTTTGCTAGAAGAAGCCACTTAGACCAGGAGCTTGGGGTATCAGCAACCATACATCTGAGATAAATCTCAAGGGTTTTGTTAGTGACCTCCGTATGTCCGTCAGTTTGTGGGTGATAAGATGTTGAATATCGCAAATCAACACCGTGAACTCGAAAGACCTCTTTCCAGACTTCACTAAGGAATATTGGGTCACGGTCACTTACAATGTCCTTTGGCATCCCATGTAATCGAAAAATCTGGTCCGTAAACACTTGAGCAACATCTGCAGCACTGTAGGGATGTGACAAAGATAGAAAATGAGCATTTTTACTCAATCTATCAATCATAACCAACACACAATGTTTCCCAGCATACGGCGGCAGACCCTCTATAAAGTCTAGACTTATCGATTCCCATACACCATTAGGGACCGGTAAAGGTTGAAGCAGGCATGGTGAAGCATCAAAATCGTATTTGTTTAGCTGGCAGGTTAAACAATTGCGTACGTATGACTGAATCTCCAGACTCATTCTTGTCCAAGAAAACATATTTTTAACTCTGTGTAAAGTCGCATCCCTGCCGGAATGACCGCCGAGTGCAGAGTCATCCATTGTAGGATGTGTGTCTTGACAGACATATCATTACCAACCACCATTTTACCCTTGTAGCGTAACTCATCATTAGTGAAGCTATAGCGAGGGTGTGAAGAAGGTTTAGCCTTAATCTTTGCAATTATCTTCACTAGGTGTGGATCAGAAGACCACAAAGCTTTATAAGATTCGTAGAAGCCATCGTGAGCTTGAGAAAGTGTATTATGCAACAATTGAGAACCCGTAACACGAGATAAAGCATCGGCAGCCACATTCTCTTTACCTTGCTTGTATTGGATTTCAAACGTGTAGCCCATGAGTTTAGATAACCATATATGTTGGAATGATGTTGTTATTTTATGTTCCATCAATATTTTAGGCTTTTCTGATCCGTTTTGATAATAAAAGGACGGTGAGCAAGGTAGGCGTTCCATACTTGAACTGCAAGAACAACAGCCATGAGCTCCTTTTCATACACGGATAAGGCTTGATGTGTTTGGACCAAGTGCTCTGCTAATAAAACAGATTGGGTGATGGCCCTGCATCAAAATCGCACCAATACCAGTGTTAGATGCGTCTGTTTCGACAACAAAACTCTTGTCAAAATCAGGGAGAGCAAGGACTGGTGATGATGTGAGGACGTCTTTTAACTGTTGGAAAGCAGACATAGAATCAGAACACCATAGGAACCCATCTTTCTTAAGTAAAACAGTGAGAGGACGTGCAATGATGTTGTAGTTTCTTATGAAATGCCGATAGTAATTAGCAAGACCTAAGAAACTACGCAGTTGCTTCTGAGATTTGGGGATTGGCCAATCATAAATAGCTTTGAGCTTGTTAGGGTTTGTGCTTACGCCTGCTACATAGATAAAATGACCCAAGTACTTGATTGTTGTGGCTCCAAAAGTACACTTTGAAGCTTTGAGATATAGCTGATGCTGCCTTAATATTGTAAAAACCACAGAAAGATGTTCCGAGAAATAGCTTGGAACACATGATTCATAAGGCTTTGAAAGGTACAAGGAACATTAGTAAGGCCGAAAGGCATTACCAAATACTCCTAATGACCAGCGTGAGTCTTAAATGTTGTCTTGTAAATATCAGCTGGCGACATTCGAATCTGATGAAAACCCGCACGTAAATCCAACATAGAGAAATAACGTGCACCACCCAACTCATCCAGAAGATCCTCAAGTAAAGGTATAGGATACTTGTCTTTTATTGTCTGTGCATTGAGGCCTCTCTAATCTACACAGAGTCTCCAAGACCCATCCTTTTTCTTGACCAAAACTATTGGTGAAGCATAAGGGCTAGAGCTGCTTTGGATGATACCTTGTTGAAGCATTTCCTTAATCATGCTATCAATTTTATCCTTCTGCAGGGAAGAGTAACGATATGGGCGAATATTGACTGGATTAGCATCAACGGCTATAGGTATTGAGTGATCAAAACCCTCACGAAATGGTGGTAGAGATACATGTGGTTCAAATATGTCACAGAAGACACTAAGGAGAGATTGCAAAGCTGGATCATTTGAAAGAACATATTGAGGAATGGAGATATGCGAGAGTAGTGAAGAAGCGCACAATGGTAACTGATCCGTGTCCTCAATCAATTCTTGCACTTGAAGCAGTGCAATTTGTGGTCCTTGTAGCATCAGTTTGTTCAAGCTGCCTCCTTTTACCAACTTAAAACCTGATTTTGTAACACCGCGCAAGACATGTTTGCGTCCACTGATATGAAACTCCATTCTGAGGGTTGAGAAATCCCACCAGATTGGGCCGAGTGTAGTCAACCATTGAACACCCAACACTAGATCACAACAATCAAGGGGAAGAGTGCGAATCTCAGTGCAGAAGGAGTAACCCTGTACAGTCCAAGTAAACTCAGCACATCTATATTTGGAAAACATAGTGCTCCCATTGGTTGTGGCAACATGCATTGGTTTCACCAGCTCCAAGAGACACCCCATCTCACTAGCCACATCTAAATCGAGAAAGTTGTGAGTGCTGCCAGGCTCGATTAAGATGTAGAGTTTATGCTTGCCAAAATGACCCAAAACGCGCATACAACTGAACGTTGTAGAGCCATTGAGAGCATTAACAGAGATAGTTGGTGCCTTATCTTCTGTTTTCAGAACCTCATCAGCAACATCTTCTGTTGTGGTATCAATTAAGTCCAAATCGTCATCTTCTTCACCATCAAGCACATAAATCTGAGACTTCTTATGCTTGAGATGATGGCCCGGAGTATACGGTTCATCACAAAACATACAAAGTCCTTTAGAAGTGTGAGAAGAGGTGGTTGGGAGGACTGTTTGTAGTAAGGTTGATCATTGGATTTTGAAGAGGGATTGAAGGGAGCTCGCAAGTATTTGGATGGTGTATGAGAGAGGGATGTTTCATGAAGCTGAGCTATTATGGCTGCATCAGCCATGGTGGTGAGAGGGAATTGGCGGGCGTGAAAAGAAAGATGAGGGTTCATATTTGTGAGGAAAATGCTGAGGGAGTGAGATGCAGGTAGAGTTAGTATGGTTAAAGCACATTCGAACTTTTCCATGGAGTCTCCTTCTTGCTTAGTACTCACCAACTCTGCTAATGGGTCATCAAAAATTCCACCAAAGCGAGCAGATATAGCGATAATATACTCAGGCCAAGATGAGAATATTTCATACCTTGTAGAAATGTACGTTTGATGCCACTGAAGAGCTCGGCTCTGCAGATGCATAGCAGCCAAACAGACTTTGTTCTCTGTTGGAGTATTCTCAACCATGAAGAACTGCTCACATCTATAAATCCATTCTCTTAAAAGTGACCCATCGAACTTAGGGAAATCCACCATGGATAGATTTGTGTACATCCCGTAAGTTTTTGCGTGTCCTTTCTCGGAAAAATCTCTGTTAGGAGGATCTGGAGTCTGGGTATGTGAATGATTTTGGTGGTCTATGAAGGAAGAGGACGACTGGTTGTTGTTGATAGGTTGCTTTTCTGGGTTTGGATTCTTTGAAAAATATTGAGAGATAATATTTTTCAGAGAACTCAGGTCATCACGTAGAGCATCGGTGCTCTGTTTTTTCTCCTCTGATTGTTTGGTTTGTAACTGAGCCATTTCTTCAAGCTTTTTGTTTGTTTCGATCATGGTGGTTTGTCTTGTGTCAACCATGGTAGGTACTCAAGATCTTAAGAGCTCTGATACCAATAAGATGGGAAATATGAAATTACATATTCCTAGCTAAAAGCTTACACGAAAGCTTCAAGATAGGGGACCACAACCTAGGTATTGATCCGTAAAAGGAGAAGGATCGATACTAAGGTACTGCAAATCTCAGGGAAACAATAGTACAATGACAGTGATGAAAGAGAGAGAAGGATAAATGTGTTATGATTAACTTTTCATAACATGTCAAAATGGCTTACATAAAGGAAAAGATGTCGGTTCACACATAACCGGTTTACAACTGAATTTATTTATGCACTTAATTAAATTTAACTGTGTTAACCACAAAGAGTAATAATCTCCTGTAGTAGAAGGTTGATTGAGAATCGTTAAAAAAAATTTAATGTATTTGTCGAAGATGTTTTTGTCGAAGTGTTTCATGTGAGGAGGAGGCTAGGGTTAAGCGTTTAGACTTACCAGAAAAAAGAAAAAAAACCTGAGAAAAGGAAATACAAGGACTTAATATCTACCGTTAGATTAAATAAATCAACGGTTGATGATAAAATAAAGAGTGATCCTTGTCTTTTAGGATTGACCAATAAGAAAATTTTATTATTTTAATGATTTTAAAATTTTATATACATTTTGTTTTTATAGAGCTCTAACCCTTAAATTTTTATACTCTAAATCTTTAATGTCAAGGATGTATGGTTTTTATGGTTTATGGTTTTTAGGGTTTAGAGATTTGTATAATATAATTTATATATTCATATAAACTAAGACTTTGTTTTAGTTTTAGGTACAATGATTCATTCACCAAATCTTATATGATTGTAAGAAAATGAAATTAAAACAATTCATTGTTATTGTATATGAGATATAAATAGTTTTAGGGTTTAGGGTTTTGAATCAAAAAATTATAATGAAATAATACAAATTAGTGTGATTAGAAACATAACTCATAAATCATTTATATTGTATTGTATTAGTTGAAAAATAGTAAAATATGTTTCAAAATAATCTATAACTCCTAAATTATATATCCTAGGTGGTTTTGGTTTCAATCCTGAACTTAGAGTTTTTGGTATAAGGTTTATGGTTTACGGCTTAGGGTTTGATACACATCATAATCTCTAAATCCCAAACCCTAAATCCTCATAGTTAATGGTTTAAGATTCAATCTAAACCCTAAATCTTATAATTTCATATACTCTAAGACTAAGTTTTAGGTACAATGATTATGCAAAATAAAATAAATAAGATTTAGGGTCTAAGACTTTAGGGTATAGATTTTAGGGTCTGGAGAATTTCACGTATTTTTAATTTGATATTTATAAATTTTCACAAATTTATAATGAAATAATACGTATTAATGTGATTAGAAACATAACTCGTAAATCATTATATTTTAAGTATATAGGTTATAAGTTTTAGCGATAAAGATTCCATCACAATCATATTTTTAGGGTTTAAGGTTCAGATATCATTTTCATTATATGTGAGATGAAATTAATTTTAGGATCTAAAATTTTAGGCTATAGAGTTTAAGGTTTAAGATTAAATCAATTTTAGGGTCTAAAATTTTAGGGCATAGAGTTTATGATTTTATGATCTAGAGTATAATTTTAATATATATATATATATATATATATTATAAACAAATATTATTGTTATTGTATTTTTTGTATCTATTGTCAAATATTATAAGATCTATTGACGCGCATATCTCTCATCAAATGAACATCCTTTTGTATTAAAACATTATACAAACAGAATTCATAAACATGTAAGAGTTAAGCAAAACCAATGAGCTTAATCTATAACCCATCATGGTTTCGAAGGAACTCACTATTCAGATAAGCCAAATGTCTCAAACATTCCTCATATCAAATGGAAACAATCTCCTAAGGTATCATTACATTCCAAAGTTTGGGTATTTGCATATATCACTTGTAGCTTTACCAGCTTGACCAAACTTTCACTGAAACCTTTGGGAACTGATTTCTGGCCAAACGCAGAGAGATAGAACGGATATGTGGCTTCATAAATATTGAGTAACTCCACATCATATGTGGGTCTAGGACCTGCTAGTTAATCTTGAGACCACAAGAGTTATAGTTCCAGGAATATTATTGAACATAAGCTGACCCAAAGATTCCATTGTCTAAACATCATAGATTATCACTAGCTTCCGTGTTTGACTAATGTCATAATCATAACCATTAAGAAATTCAAAGAGAAGATCCTTTAGCTTTTGCAGCTATGCCTGAACAATGGTGAAAAATTAGAGCACTCATTAGATTGTATAAAGCTAAAAGAAAGTTTTACCAATGTCTAACAGTACTTTCAATTTTAACTTGGAGGAGTGGTAGTTGTTTCTCTTGTTGTACCTGCAACAACCTAGTTTGGAAGATGATGATAAAAGAGGTCATGGATTAAGTCTAACATATAAAAGGCTACTTCAATTATCAATGATCTTGAGATGAGCAAGTGAAATCTTCTTCAAAGATCCAAAACAAATGTTACAAAGACTATCTTGAGAAGAAACTATAATACTTTTAGCTCTTTATCTTCTCATTTCCAAAACTCAAGGACTCAAATTCTCGATAAAACAGTGGTAGAACAAGAGGACTTCCTAAATGAACAAAGAAATTATGCTCCGAGTGATAAAGATTATGAGATTCAAATTTGGTCAAGGCGAATTTTAGACATGGTTTTCTCAAACTTTTCTTGGAGAAGTACACTCATCACCCTCATCTCCATCCAACACCAAATTAGCCTCCTTCAGATCAATAGTTACAAAAACCGTTAAACTACTAACCCTAATAACATGTGACTACACAAATCAAACAGATAACATAGTCACTACTCACTGGCTAGCTCGAGACTGTACATTAAACATCAAGAATATTGTATTTACTTAAGAAAAGTCAGTGAATTTAAGAAGCAAATCATTTTCTAAATATTTGTTTACACTGAATTTCACAACCATAGTTCATATAATCATGAACCCTTTTTTCTGTTATCACCCAAGAAAGGGAGAAAACGCGAAATAAATCAACTTTTGTAAGAATCAGAGACTAATAGAATTATTTATTGATTGATAAAGTTTGTTACAGATTTGTTTATATATCAA
>OVAV01002617.1:0-10979 GCA_900406375.1 Iberis amara
TAGATGAAAATTCTTAACTTAAATATGATACCCACATAATACATCTAGATATGGTATAATACATATTCAATATAATATATTATTATTTTGATATTTACCTTAAACATAACATAACTCTATTTTTTCTTTGGTGCCCACACCTTAAAACTAACATAACCAAATTTTTTTCCCTTTCATTATGCCCTAAGCTTGTGCTTCTTTACTTCCTACTACGGCACGGGCCTGGTTATAGCGAATTGAACAATGCAGGAAAAAAAATTGTTTAAAATGTATATTGTAAAACAAATATGGTTTGTACAAAATAAATGGTACTAAAGTATTCTTGAATTAATGCTAACAAAATAACATGCAGTACAAAACAAAATCTCGAATAGTCAAAATACTATAAATATCATTTAATTCAAACAATCATAATATTTTAATTAATATTATATATCATAGTGGGAATTTTAGTATATTATTTTAAATAAGTATACACAAAACAAAAATTCTAATCTAATTATTGCCTAATATTTTAAATTATTGTATAAATTTTGAAATATATCAAATTCATTAAAATAAAACATTCAATAACATTTTCTAAGTAAACCGAGACCGATAATGATAATATACATTTGAAACAAAATAAGGGAAATTTTTCCAAATCAATATGAGATTGAGAAACTCTAAAATCGTAGTTATAGAAGAAGATCTTATCCCTATTTCAGTGTCATAGATTTCTAGTCATGCTATTTTGATTTTGATTCCTTTCTCCTTATTGTATATTGATATCAAATTGGAATATTGTAGTCAGTGGCGGATCTAGGAGAAAATTAATCTGGGGCACAAATTAATAAATATTTAATACTAAAATTATTTCAAATTATGATATTAATTAACATTAAAAATTATATAAATAAATATAATCTATTGTCTAATATAATATAATTTTTGAAGCCAATTAATTTTAAAATTTGCATTCATTCATTTGTATGAAAATATATTCTAAAATATTATTTTTAATATACTCAAATATATTATAAATAATAAAAATAATATGTTTAATCTAAACATTCATAGTTACAATATATAATACCAATTGTAGGATATAAATATAATCTATAAATTTAGTAATATCACAACAATGTAATCTAAAACTTGAAAGAATCTCAAACTTTAAACAAATCTTTTTGACATATAAAGTGCCTAGAAAATATATCCAATAAAAGTTTGTACAAGTTTACAGAAAAACAAGTTTATAATAGTTATAAAAACGGTATAAATAAATAAATAAATAAAATAGTTAAAAAAAGAAAAGAAAATTGACAAAAAAATATGTTAGTGGAACGAACACCTAACCCTCTCTAACTATGTAGTACCACTTACCAAATGATTACTAATGTAAAAGGTTACTAAAAGAGATAATATTGGGTATGTGACACGTGCCACACCCACTAACAAGGTAGATCCGCCCCTGATTGTAGTTACGAAGTTATTGAGTTGTTTTATTCATGTTGCTATTTTTCAATGTTACAATTTTTTTAAGTCAATCAGGGTTATGCTTTCTTTGTCAATGGTTGTAAATTAGTGGTATAGGGGGTTTATTTGTGAATTTTTGGTGGTTGCAAAGAAAATAAATTCTTACATTTTGGTAGGGAATTGACTAACAAGATCATGGATGATGTCAATAATCCTAATGACGTAGACTTTGTGCCACATGCAGACAATGAGTTTGAGGCGACAATATATATATTATTTTTCGACAGGTTGAGGCAGCAAAATAAGGTAGTGATACATACAATGATGAAAATATCATAGAGATGTTTGAATTTGAAGTTGAGGATGATGTAGCTTGGTTTATGGATGAACTTCATATTCATCATGATTTTAATCCATATAGTGATAGTGAAGCAAAAGTAGGAAATGATGTTCATATTAGAGACCTTAATCATATAAGATGGTAAAGTTTTCTACAAATGTATTGTTTTTAAAGAGGTTTTTATGGACTACAATTTGAGGTCAAGTGATAATATCAAGCAATATAGATATGATAAAAAAAATGCTTGAGTTTAATATGGTATGTGTAATGGATATAAATAACGTATCTATTTTTCTGTTTCTAAGAAGATAAATAAATGTCAAGTGAAGGCGTCAGTCAACAATATACATGTATCTAATGGAGAGTGTGAAATGCTAAAGATGTTGATCATCCCATGACCATCACGTTCAATGGAATCTATTTTTACAACTATGTTGAAAAATGAGCCAAAGAGAGGCGAAATAAAATATAGGTCACTAAAACCAAGCATTCTTTTGTAGTGCAAGATGGTAGAATGACTTCATTCAAGACTATACAAAAACCAACTCAAGTTAATAATTTACTATATCGAAGTATGATCATATACACGCAATGACAACAAGAACCACAAATTTTTTCATAAAATATTTGGTTTCGATCAAAATAATCTTAACTTTCTCATATACCTCCTCCTCGATATCACACTCCATTTTCTTAAAAAACTTCTTATTAAGCTCCACATTCTTTGTCATTTTCTTCTTCTTCATCTCATTAACCTATTATGCAAGTCTTATTATATTTCACAGAGGCCCAAATTTCCTGTGAGTTGAGTGAGATATAAGAGTTAAGAAAATAGTTGAGTAGTAAATTGTATATGAGAAATTTTTTAACAAATACATAAAATACATAATCTTCCTTTAAATGGGTTTAACGTGTTGAAAAATGTGTCACATTCTTGTTGACGATTTTCTCATCCTTTATACATTGGTTGTTACCAGCAATCAAAGTCATGACCAGATTAAAACTATTATGGACAAAGTTATCTGATTTTTTTTTAAAAAAGCCTATTTCTCTCCTGAGCCCAACTATCTAAGAAACCCTAGTTTTAGAATTTGGCACCGGCGGTAGCGGCTGTTGTCGGCGTCGCCTCGCCTTCATCTTCTCCTTTCGTGTTCTTCGTCAAGTCTCGTTAGTTGTTGCTCTCTTGCTGTCGGTTGCTCTCTTTCGTCAAGTCTTGTTAGTTGTTGTTCTGGTTTCTCTGTTCCCCCCCCCCCCCCNCTGTACTTTCCAGGAGCCATGTGCGACATGACTCATTAGCTCCATCTCCGCATGAAGTGTTTGGCCACCGCATGACACCACCATTGTCTACCTTTCCCAGCTGTGACTCTCACTTTTGTGTCTCTTTGTCCTTGGTGGCTAGACAGACTAGTGAGGTCCTGAGGGTTGCGTCTAATCTTGTGTTTGTTTGGTTGTAGTCATGTTACATTATTCTGGAGTCTCAAAAAGTTGAAGGTTCTCGGGTTTGTTTCGATGAAACTATTTCACTCTCGTATGAAGTGCCCAAAGCTTTATTGAGATCCATTCCTTTTGCTGACATAGAATCTGGATTTTCTATGAGCTTTTCCAAAGAGTTTATGGGTAGTGTGGCTTCTGGTTTCATCCAAAGCTTGTCATGGTCGAATCTCATTCTTAACCAACGAGTCTCACCATCTGAATCATTCATGTACCACATGTGTGTGATGGCTGATGTATTTGTGTTTGAGAAATTATCTCTCTCGGTTATGGTAATGGTGGTTCACGTATCCTCTTTTTTCAGGGACCAAGCTTCAATAAGTTCCAATCTATCTGCCGGTAAAGAGTTTTCTTATCCCAACCCTCCAGAGCTTAAATGCCTTTGTCTTTCAATTCCTAAAGTCGATCGAAATAAATCGTTTATAGGCTTGTGGTATCATGTCCTTCTTCCTACTAATTCTATTGATTTTAAGATTGTTAGTGTTAGAGTGTTATGTTTTTCCATGGTGAATGGCAGTGATGGTTCTTCATTATCGTGTGGTTATGCGGTTGAGAAATTTATCTCTCTGACCGGTAATCATGCAAATAGTTGTTTGATGTTCACCTATTAGGTTGTAAGTATGGTGATAGCCCCGTTGTTGGGGGAATTTACAGTGTTCTCGGATTTCTTTGATATTCTAATTTTACCTTGTATTGAGGTTTCTACTAGTTGTAATCTAGTTCGCCGGGGTTCTTTAATATCTCGAATTTACCTTGTATTGTGGTTTCTACTAGCTTTGGTCTAGTCTATTTGAACGCTAGGAGGTTAGTCTCGTTTACTAGCTATATTGTCTTCTTTGTTGTAGATGTAGTGTGGATTGTGCAGGTGAACTACGATCCGACTATCTTGGTCCCTAAAAGAATTCATCTCCCTAGCCAACTATTTACCATAAATTCTTTGAATGTGGTGCTTGTTTTGGAGGCTTTGGCTTTGGACTTTTATTTTCTCTCGTTAGTAGAAGAGAATTGCTTAGACACATGTGAATGGTATTACACAAAAGTCTTATTCTCCCTTTGTTTGGGACTTATTGCCAATGAATGTCGAAAGTTCCTTCAAGATGCTTCGATTTTCCGTCTTTTGACCGTTGTTACCATTTGGTTAGCGGATGTTTTTGTTAAGTTTATCTTATAATGTGTAATCACTTGCTCCTTAATGGAGTGTAAACTCTTCCATTTAATGAAATCTTTGGTTTGACAAAAAAAGTATTATGGACAATTGAAAAATATTCTAAATCCTTGAAGTTTAATCTATTCTATAATTATTTAAATATTTATATGTTTTGATTTATTTTTTTGTTGATTTTATTATGAAAATACGTATACATTTTTACAGAACTTTTAAACAATATTTAAAAAATTAAAACCTTTTTTTGTTAAGTAATTTTTAAGAATTCTTATAGTTTACTTGTTTGTGTTAGTGGTGTTTCTATAAAACAATCAGATTTCAATCTATAGTAGTGCATACTGCATAATAAATGTTGTTGACAATAATATATCTAAATGTTGGACCTCTTAATAATTAAAAGATAGGATAGGATATGAAGCAATGACATTCGCGTGCTATTCTTACGCTAGCATTCAAAGTTAATTTTTTTTCTTTAATCGACGAGCAACGATTTTCATACAGATTTTAAATCTAGCTAGTTAGAAGAAATGTATCGTTATCCATTTATCAAAAATAGTTATGATTTTTAACAAAAAAAAAAAAAAAACAAATAGTTATGATTTTTCTTAATTCAGATTTTAATAAATTACAATGTTAAAACCGTCATGAATTTGTAAAGAAGGAAACTGAATATGAATAGAATAAAAAAGAGAAAAATCTAATCCATTTCTGTAAACCAAATATGCCATATATCCATTCAAAACCAGATATAAATATAAATTAGAACCTTATCAAATCCCGAAATCTCATACTCCCTCCGTATCAATATAATTGATGTTTTAGAGAAAATTTTTTGTTTCAAATTATTTGATGTTTTCGTGTTTCTATGCAAAACTTTAAAGCTATTTGTCATTAATAATTTGCAGAACAACTTTTGATTGGTTAGATTGGCTATAATTAATGTGGTTTTTATAGAAATTAGATAAATTAAATGATGTTTTTGTGTTTTATTAAACATCGTGCAAAAACCTTAAACATCAATTATTTTGATACAGAGGGAGTAATTATTTTGCTTTCTCGCCACTAGAAATGGAATACGAATATTTCAGCCAATCAACTCATAGTTATAAGCATTTAAGGATATTAAACATCAGAATAAATTCGAGATTTAGCTAATAAAGTAAATCCATTTCGAATACATTATGGATATCGTAAACACACATTTCCCCCTAAAATCTTCATAGCAAAATGAATGGAAAAATTGGAGATTCTAAAATTTGTCATTGGACGATTCGCAAAAGTTGATTTTGTCGGCATGCTAATTAAATGCGCAATATATGATGCAATAATCTTTATCAAAAAAAAAAAAAATGATGCAATAAACAGAAAATAAAGATCTTTAAGAGCCATGCGACGAGAACCATGTATTATACTATTATTTTAATTATCTTCCTACGAAACCAAAAAACAACACGAATACTTCACCTACTAAAAGAGTATATAACATGGAAATAAAAATTTTAAAATACCAAAAAGTAGAGGAAAAAAAGAGAAAAGAATTTTGAACATCTTGCACATTCCTTACAGGTGGAGATATGATATCTATAAATATATTTCCAAACTCTCTAACGATCCATAATTTCATAAACTTCTCTAAATATAAACACTTTCTACTTCCTTCACTTAATCCAACTTTAACCAAAAATACTTTATCGGAAAAAATGGCTCCACCGAGCGCTGACTTCACCGGGAATCCTCTTTTTCGCTTAAAGGATTCAAATCTCTTAGCCAATGGTCACGTCGTCTTAACCGATGTTCCGGTTAACGTCAATCTCACACCTTCGCCTTACTTAACCGACAAAGACGGTGAACCGATCGATGTTTCTGCCGGTTCATTCGTCGGGTTTAACATCGATGGAGAGCCCAAGAGCCGCCACGTGGCATCCATCGGAAAACTCAGGGACATACGTTTCATGAGCATATTCCGTTTCAAGGTTTGGTGGACCACTCATTGGGTCGGATCAAACGGAAGCGACATCGAGAACGAGACCCAAATCATAATCCTCGATAAATCCGGCGGGTCGGATCCGGGTTCGGGTCGTCCTTATGTACTTCTGTTACCGCTTCTAGAAGGCTCATTTCGTTCATCTTTCCAATCCGGAGATGACGATGACGTGGCACTCTGTGTTGAATCCGGGTCGACCCAAGTAACCCGGTCGGAGTTTCGTCAAATTGTGTATCTTCATGCCGGAGATGACCCGTTTAAGCTTGTGAAAGACGCGATCAAAGTCATTAGGGTTCATCTGAATACCTTTAAGCTACTGGAAGAGAAATCGCCGCCGGGAATCGTCGATAAATTCGGTTGGTGCACGTGGGATGCTTTTTACTTGACGGTGAATCCTGACGGTGTTCACAAGGGCGTCAAGTGTCTCGTGGACGGCGGTTGTCCGCCGGGATTGGTGCTTATCGACGACGGTTGGCAGTCGATTGGTCATGATTCAGATGATATCGATGTTGAAGGGATGACTTGTACCGTCGCCGGCGAGCAAATGCCTTGCAGGTTGGTTTAATCCGGTTTACCCTTTAATTAACCATTATTTTGCTCAAATCAGTTATTTTGTACCCCTTCAAATGGTTGAAGTTCGGCTTAATTTGACCGAAACCAACAATATGGTCGGTTGAGTGATGAAAATTTTCCAGTTTAACATCCAATTTAAATGTGGTGTAAACCGGTTTAGTCCGTGTCATAAAAGAATATCCAATTCTGATATTTTACACCGGTTTAATTTGGGTTTTCAGGTTATTGAAATTTCAAGAGAACTACAAATTCAGGGACTACGTGTCTCCAAAAGACAAAAACGACGTCGGAATGAAAGCTTTTGTCAAAGATCTGAAAGAAGAATTCTCCACCGTTGATTACATTTACGTCTGGCACGCACTTTGCGGTTACTGGGGAGGTCTCCGACCCGGAGCTCCGACTCTACCGCCGTCCAAAATTATCCGGCCAGAGCTGTCGCCGGGACTTAAGCTCACAATGGAAGATCTCGCCGTCGATAAAATCGTCGAGACCGGAATCGGACTCGTTTCGCCGGATTTGGTAAATGAGTTTTACGAAGGTCTTCATTCTCATCTTCAAAACGTCGGTATTGACGGCGTTAAAGTTGACGTCATCCACGTAAGTTTCCGTCTTTAGTTAACGGATTATTATTTTTTTTTCGTCGTTTTCTAATTTAATTTAGTTAAATTGTAGATATTGGAGATGTTGTGTGAGAAATATGGCGGGAGAGTTGACTTGGCCAAAGCTTACTTCAAGGCGTTAACGTCGTCAGTGAATAAGCATTTTAACGGTAACGGCGTTATTGCTAGCATGGAACACTGTAATGACTTCATGTTCCTTGGAACTGAAGCCATAGCTCTAGGTCGTGTCGGTAAGTCTTCTACTTTTAAATATGAGATACGTGTTATAATAATTTATATATAAGAAAGATTTTTAAGAATCTAAATATTCCTCTTATTGACACCCACAAACTGATTTTAAGTCTATTTTATTGTTCTTCCAGTTAATGTGAGATATATTAATTTGATGATTAATTTGGTTATAAAATTGGAACTAGGTGATGATTTTTGGTGCACGGACCCATCAGGCGATCCAAACGGTACGTTTTGGCTACAAGGATGTCACATGGTCCATTGTGCATACAACAGTCTTTGGATGGGAAATTTCATTCAGCCAGATTGGGACATGTTTCAATCGACACATCCTTGTGCTGAGTTCCATGCTGCTTCTCGTGCCATATCTGGAGGACCCATTTACATCAGCGATTGTGTGGGCCAGCACGATTTCGATCTCTTGAAACGGCTCGTCTTGCCCGACGGTTCGATTTTGAGGTGTGAGTACTATGCTTTACCAACTCGTGACCGTCTCTTTGAAGACCCTCTCCATGATGGCAAAACCATGCTCAAAATTTGGAACTTGAACAAGGTAATATTGCTTTTTGGTGACAAAAAAAAAAGAACAAGGTAATATTGCTTCTCATTTCATGAGACGAATTTGGGCTATTATTGGGCCCTTTCTAAGGCCTAACTAGGCAAATTCAATGGGCTTTTTGGTCTATGTGATTACTGATTAGGCTATTAATGGACCTTATTTTTGGGTTTATTAGACTAAGTATTGCATCAATTTTGATTTTTTTAATGGTTTCTTATTCTGACTTTATATCTTACGACAGTTCACTGGAGTTATCGGAGCATTCAACTGTCAAGGAGGAGGATGGTGCAGAGAAACCAGACGCAATCAATGCTTCTCTCAATTCTCTAACACTCTAACCGCCACAACAAAACCTAAGGACGTTGAATGGAACAGTGGGAACAACCCAATCTCCATTGAAAACGTTGAACAGTTTGCTCTGTTCTTGTCTCAATCCAAGAAGCTTGTGTTGTCTGGTCCAAACGACGATCTTGAGATCACTTTAGAGCCTTTCAAGTTTGAGCTGATCACTGTTTCTCCTGTTGTCACCATTAAGGGAAATTCGGTTCGGTTTGCTCCAATTGGATTGGTTAACATGCTTAACACAAGTGGTGCGATTCGATCTTTGGTGTATCATGATAAATTTGTTGAGATCGGAGTTCGTGGATCTGGAGAATTTAGGGTTTATGCATCAAGTGAACCTGTGAGCTGCAAAATTGATGGTGAAGTTGTTGAGTTTGAGTATGAAGATTCAATGGTGATGGTTCAAGTGCCTTGGTTTGGTCCAGAGGGTTTGACTTCGATTGAGTATTTGTTTTAGAGTTTTTGAAGGTGCTTTTTTGTTTCCTTCTAAACTCCGTTTGAACTCCGTGCCGTTTTTATATGGTTACTGAGAGTGAACAACTAAGATTTACCCATTAGGGTATTTACGTTATTTGGTTTTTTGTTGTTGTTTTCAGTGGTAGTCTGGTAGAATTTGTGGTACCACTAATATTTTCACTTTTATTTATGAAAGATAATATTTTATGATTTTGTTAAGTTGAGCTTCATTTTAAGGTTCATAGAATTTTACTTTGGGTCATTTTATACTTTGGCTGATAATTTGAACTACAAAGTTGTTATTAACGTTTTCAATGTAAGACATAATTAGTGTTCGTCTAATGATAATGGGAAGTATCAAGTATCATGTTTTACTTTTAATAATGATGGAACAACATTTTTCTAAGTGTCTTGAAGAATATAAAACTTCATGATAAATATGCTTAGGGCTGGGCATTCGGATCCTCGGGTCGGGTTCGGGTAAGGCCTGTTCGGGTCCGGGTTTTCGGGTCTAGGAGTTTTAGATCCATTGTAGAACCGAATAGGTTTCGGATCGGGTACGGGTCGGGTTTAGGCGGGTCTAGGTCGGTTTGGGTCCAATTTTTGGTCTTATTTTTTTCGGGTATTTCGGACCCGAATAGACCCTAAAATATAGAAATACTCGAAATTTTACAAATTACCCGAAAGAATATATACAAACTCCAAAAGAGATGCTTGATAATTCAATTAATTGGATTGTGACATAAACCTCTGCTTAGAATCTGATTTAGCATATACAAACTCCAAAAGAAACGCTTGATAATTTTGAATCAACAAAAGAACAAAAAAAAAGTTAAAATTATGCCCTTGAATCAATTAACTCCAAAAGAAATGCTTAACCCACGACCAAGTAGAAAAAAATCTGAAATCGAGGAATTAAGAAAGCTTGATACAACTTTGAACCAAACGATTTCATCAATTCAGTACAAAACCAAAGCTCCCAATATATATTGATAACTTATGAACCTATATTTTAATTATGACCGATTTTCATACAAGAGCTACCATACATGTGATATGATTCCTGAAAATTCAGTTGGTGGAGATGAAATTAGAGTTGGAGGTAGATGATATGTGGAAGAAGAAGGGATTGAGAGTTTAAGTTTGTAAGATTTGCTTGATTTGTTTTAAGAAACTTTGTTGTTTGGTTTGGGAAGCTCAAGACAGGAAGAACATCGATGGAATTATGGAAAGTCGGCAACCCTAATTAACACATATCGAAAAAATTAAAAGACTATCAAGTGATTTTGCGGTTAGTACCCGACCGGTTCTCGAATCGGTTCGAGTCCGGTTTGGGTACCCGTAATTCATCAATTTCATACCCATTCGGGTATTATACCTCTACGGTTCGGATACGGTTCGGGTTTTTTCGGATCATATACGGATCGGGTTTGGAGAATTATGCCTAGGCCTTAATATGCTTCTAACATCTCGAGATGTGTTATATATTATGAGTCAAAAACTTTTACATTTAAAAAAGTTATGATTTTCAAATGACTATATATATATATATATTATTACAATTTAGAATTGTACTGCCATGAGACGTTGAGATTTGTTGTTTTTCTTAAATATTCTGGTAAAGTTTTCGATATTAATGAATTTGATAATTACATGACCGAGTTGTAGTGATTCCAATTTTTATTTTATTTTTTTATTTTTATAGTTGTGATATACTTAAGTTCACAAGCTTTGACTCTAGTTTTATGTTTGCAAGTGGG
>OVAV01002618.1:0-10975 GCA_900406375.1 Iberis amara
TACAACTAAATAAAAGCTATCTAAATAATCTCTCAAAATAACGCCTTTATTTGTCTTGAAACTTTTAAGATCTACTTAACTCTTATTCTCTTAGTTGCACAAGAATTTTTGGATGCCTTAACCTATGAGAGAGGAGATGTATTTATAGGTCTTGGGGTAATTTCTATTCCTAGTAGAATGTAGAATTTCCATATAAGATTATGTCTAATCTTATATTTTTCTTTTTTTTAGGAGTAGGCAATTTACTTATTCTTTTGGATCCTTTTCTTCTTTTGATTTTATTATTGCTCATTATTCCACACTAAGAAACTCATCTCGCAAATTACTTCCTACTTATTTGTGTTTGTAATCCAATTTATGTTGGGTCCAGATTCAACTACCTAAGATCCATGTTGGAAAACCATCACCATTCATTGTCATACTATTAATTTTGTGTATGCCATAATCAAGTCGTCATTCACACGGTAACTAATCTCCATAAATAGATAGCATATTTCATCAATTTAAGTCATCCTCAGACACAAACAGACAAAAAAAAAGACGTGAGAGATTTGTATCAGTTTCAGTTTTTGTAATAGTTGAATGTGAGAGTTACTTCTCCTACTTATGTGAGTTGATAAAAGAGTTTTCCAATCCAAAAAAGTGGTATCAAAGTGAGGTTAAGCGTTTGAGCAATCGTTTGGATATTCCAAGTTTTAGGTAATTACACATTTTACCCAAAAATTTTCAAAAACAATTTTTTTCCGAAAAGTGTGTATCCAATTATTTTTGACCGTTCATGAAGCAACATATTTTTTTTTCCCAATTCCACTCAAGTTTTCCAATTCTAAATGGCATCTTCCTTCTTTGCAAAAGTTGTCAAATGACATATTCCTTATCAGCAATGATGATTCCACATAGATCCATAAACTACAATTGTGAAAATCATGCATGAAAGATTTGTTAAATCTTAAAGATTTAGCAGAACCTATCAAGAGGTGAGGAGTGAAGCCGAAAAATAAATCCGACAAAGAATGGGAAAAGATGGAAAAAAAACGGTAGCCCAAATTCGACAATTGATCGACCACTTNAATGCATGAAAGATTTGTTAAATCTTAAAGATTTAGCAGAACCTATCAAGAGGCGAGGAGTGAAGCCGAAAAATAAATCCGACAAAGAATGGGAAAAGATGAAAAAAAAACGGTAGCCCAAATTCGACAATTGATCGACCACTTCGTGTTCCATCATGTTTCACAAGAAAAGGAAGCACACAAATTATGGGAAAAGCTCGAAGAAATGTACCATCCCAAAATATCGTGCAATAAGACGTTGTTAATGTGGAGGTTATTAAATTATAAGTTACGAAGTGGTACCTCAATTACTGAGCATATGAGGCTAGTTTTAAGATCTGTTAAACTAACTAGTTGATACCAGATGAAGAGCAAACCATCTTGCTTCTGAGCTCTCTACCAGATTATTGGGAGAGACAAGTCGTCACCTTCAGTAATTCTGCTCCAGGTGGTAGTGTGATTATGGAGATGGTCACCGACGCCTAACTAAAGGAGGAAACACGTAGGAAAGAAGTTGACTGGAATCAGTCGTATGGTCTCATCTCATAGCATAACAAAAGCATTGAAGGCGATAGAAGCGTGGCCGAGATAGAGATCGAAGTCGAGGTCAAAGTAGAGGAGGATCTCATGAGAAAGGAAGATCTCTAGAAAGAGGCAAATTCATTGATTGATTTAATGGAACTTTCAATTATTGGCATTTATTGCCACGAAAAGAGGGATCTCTGAAAAACCTTTCGGAAGTAGGCATAGACAAGCCAGAGTTCGGGAAATGAAGATGGCGAGACCATGATTACTATATCAGCAAACGTAGCCCTTGTAATATGCAGAGAAAAGCATGTCTACACATAGGCACTCATGACATCGAGTGGTTGATTGATATTGCTTCATCATTTCACGCCATTCCCCAAAGGGATCTAATCACGACTTATAGACCAGGAGACCATGGTGTTGTAAACATGGATAGCACAAGTTTCTCAAACACTAGTGTTGTTAGTGATTTTCACATAAGAACCAACATTAGAAATACACTCCTGTTGAAAGATGTTCAACATTTTCCAAGATTTGAGATTGAATTTAATCTTAGGAGTAGCTTTGAACCGTCAAAAATATGAAATTTAGTTCCAAAAAAAGTACGTGGAAATTATCAAAAGTTTATATGGTTATTTCAAGATGACAGATTTGTGGTACTCTTAACAAAACACATGTAAAGTTGTGTCGAAACCAAGTCTTAATGTTGTTGAAGAAGAGACGTCACCAAACTTGTGGCACCATTGATTAGGTCATATGAGCATAAATGATTTTACAACTCTTGCAAATAAGAAATTCATGTCAATTAACAAAGATGTTGTTTTGGATCCATGCGAGCACTTTCTATTTGGAAAACAACAAAAGTTTTCCTTCCGTTCCAACATTTTGAATCATTATGAGTTACTTAGCCTTGTTCAATATGACATAATTGGATCTATTAAAGAAGAATCACTTGGTGGAAGTAGATATTTTGTGATATTCATTGATAATTTATCACGAATAGTATGAGCATAGTGTCTCAAAATAAAGGATAAAGCTTTTTTAATCACTTCTAAAATATTTCATGCTACTGTAGAAAGAGAGATAGAAAAAAGTTGAAATATCTCTGTACCGACAACGCGAGGGAGTACTCTTCGAGGGATTTCTCAGCATATTGTACTCACCAGGGATTTTTCAGCATATTGTACTCAACAAGAATTTTAACTTGTTCATGTTGAAGCATCAGTACATGAGAATAGTCGTAGATAACTCTGTATACTTGAAGAAATTTCTAGGTGAAAAATTTATCATCCTTTTGCTATATGTAAATGATATGCTGATAGTTGGTCAATGTATGACCATGATCAACAACTTGAAGCAATATTTGCGTAAATGTTTGGATATGAAAGAATTAGGCCCGACACAATCGTATATTGAGTGGATGATTGAAATACCAAGTATTTCCATGCTAAAATTACGTAGCAACATTATCACAATTTTATAATCATAATTCAAGATACGTATGACAATGTGTGGCATCAAAAACAGAAAGTCCATTAGGTGATCCTATATTACTATCAACACTTATACTCCTCTGCTAATCAGTTTTCCTCGTCCTTTGTCTTTCAGCTATTTTCCCCTAGAATGATGGCTTTTATGAACTCAGCTTTTCTTAACCATTGTATTAGGTTGAAATCTAAGATTTTGTAAAGCAAATGGATCAAAATAAAGCACATGGCCTTGACAGTCTTAAAAAAAGTTTTTTCAAGACCATTTGTTGGTACTTAAAGATGATTTTCGTGTGGTTAACAATTTATATAATACTACCTCTTTTGATCACCAACTAAACTATACACATGTTTTTCTAATATCTAGGGTACGCAATCTAATCAAAATCAGCGACTATAGACCTATTGGCATTACCAATGTTGCATATAAAATTATATCAAAATTACTAGCCAAATGCTTAAATCCCTGGTTGCATTTGATTATTTCGGAACACCAATTTGATTTTTCCTAATTTATATATCACTTATAATATTTTGATTGCTTATGAACTCCTCCACTCTTTATCTAAGAGATAGCTATCTCAACCCTATATGGCTCTTAAGTTAGATATAAGTAAAGCTTTCGATCTAGTGGACTAGAGGTTTTTAGAAAGCTTAATGCATCGATTAGGTTTTGATGCTAAATGGCCTCAATGAATTATGACTTGTATCACTTCTATATATTATAATGTTCTCATTAATGGTACGTTTGTTGGGTGCATTTATCCATCTAGGGGTATTCGACAGGGAGCTATCCCCTTATATATGTTTACTTTGTTCTACAAGCCTTTTGGTTTTGATTAAACATAGTTTATCATAAGACCTCATTCATGATTTAAAAGCTAGTCGTTCATGTCCAACAATCTCACTTTTATTCTTTACAGATGATTTCTTACTTTTTTTTCAAGTTCATCAATTTGTTTTAGATTTTGAGGCAAGAAGAGCATATATCAAGTCATGCAATTAATTTTCAAAAGTCTACAATTCTATTTGGGCGTGGTGTTTCTCCTAATATGCAATCCTCCTTATTGAATATTTTTGGTATTCGTCAATTTAAATGTTTTGGTTGGTATCTTGGTTTACTAGACTTTAATGGTACAAATAATTATAAAATTTTTGCTTATATATACCAACGTCTCCTACATAAACTTGAGCACTAGTCTATAAATTTCCTCTCCCCTAAAGGCCCTAAGATATTGATTAAAGTTGTTGTCTTTGTATTACCAGCTTACTCCATCTCCTACTTCATACTATCGTAAAAGCTTCTATGCAATATCATAAGTCTAATCAGATGATTTTGGCGGTCCTCATTTGTTGATAAGCATAAATTTTATTGGATCTCCTGGCATTTTCTCACGTATTCCAAGCGTAATGGAGATCTAGGCTTATGGAACTCTAAGACTTTTAATATTGTCTTTCTTGCAAAACAAAGCTAGAGACTGCTCTGATCTCTCCCCACCCCCATCATTATTAGCTAGATTCTTTAAAGCCAAGTATTATCCACAAGTTACGCTTCTTTAAGCTTCATGATGCTCAAATTCTAGCCATGGTTAGCTTATTATATTGGCTGGCAATCAGCTTATCAACAGGTTGGTAATGGAGAATCTATTCTTGTTTGGAATGATAATTGGTTAAACATTTTTCCTCCTAGACCAGCTGAAGAACCAAGCTCTATTATTTTTCCTAATTTACGTGTTTGTGATATTTTTCTCCTAAGCACCACTTAGTGGGATTTAGCCAAGCTCATTAATTTGTTGACTCCAGTGGATTGCAATCATGTATTATCTATCCATTCTTCTATTGTAGGTCTCCTTGATACAATCTCATGAATCTTGAACACTCTCTATCAATGCCCCGTCTACCACTTCTCTCTCGAATTCTCATTTGAATTTAAATATATTCTAGCGCCTTTGCGTTATCCACTACAACTACAACCTCGACCAGCTTATCCTCGGTGCCTTCTTCCACTTCGCCTCAACTAAATGATATTTTGGCTACTAATCCTTCATATTCTTGTTTTGTATATGCTTCATGGATCAATCCTAGTAGTCACATAGCAACCAGATGGATATTTTATAAGAACCATACATTCATTCTCCAAGATCATCTCACACTTACATGAATTAATTCGGCACTAGAGGCTAAGGTTGTAGCTCTTTGTTTTGTAATCCAACAACTTCATTGTCTCCTAACAAAATTTTTCACAGTGATTTATCATTCACAGTCTTCAATAGATTGTTATCAATCAAACATATTTATATACCTTGTTGATATTTTTTTTTTTGGGCTAGCCGGTCTTTTGGTTTGACGTTTCAATATATTTCTCATTGAATTAAAGCCCTAACTGATTCACTAGCAAAAAAAATTTGATCTCAATCATGTTACTTTCTTAAGATGGTTTTTTTAGTCTTTTTGTATGAATACTATTTCATCAAATATGTTATGTTATAAACAAAATGGGAAAAAACTTTAAAAGTATACAAACTTATTTATTTTTTCCTGTTTAATACACAAACTTTTGTTGTTGCCATTTCAATACGCGAACTAATTTAACTTACCTAATAATACATCTACTTTTGAATTTTCAAGTTTACACTCAAAAATTAAACGAACATTAAATATCATTAACAGAACCGTAATCACGGTTAGCTAACTATGCACATGGGTTTAAACTTTTTGTAATCAGATTTTTCTCGTAAATCTATTCAATCTCAAATCAATTTAGGGCTCGGGAAGAACCCGAAGAGCCCTAACCCTAATTTTGTCTTCATCTTCCTTGAATGAAATTGAGGGACAAGAAGATAGGACAAGAAGAAGATAGGGAATCGGTTTGTGTATCTCAACAATGACTCGTCTAAGGTAGGATAACCCTTGATTCATCTCTGTAAAAGTTGGCCGATTCAGTTGTCAAAATCGGATTCAATGAAATCATGGCAAACAAAAGAGGTAATTTCGTATTAAAAATTACTGAAGTTTTCAGGTTGGGGTTAGTATTTGCTTATAAATACTAGCTAATACATAATTAAACTGAATGTTTACAGTGATCTAGACTCGATTACACTGAATGTTCATTATGGAGGATAATGGTCTCGATGAAAGTGGAAAATTTGTTCATGTTGGAGGGACGATGAAGGATTTTCTAGTTGATCCATATCTCATCTAAAGGGCAATGTTCGATAATTTTTGTGAAGATAGTGGCGTTAGTGAAAAGGTTGAGAAGATTTGGTACAAGCTTCCAAATGAAGATATGGATGTCGTGAGGTGTATATGTGATGACAAAGATGAGGGGGCTGAGACTAATTTGCAAAGAAAGTGAAACTACAAAAGAGGTTGATCTGTTCATTAACCAAGCTATCTAACATCCACAATTAGCAGAAGTTGGTGAAGATGGAGAATCAGATGATGATCCAGCTGGAGAGCAAGAAGTTGTAGACGAAGGAGAAGAGTTAGGAATACAAGAAGTTGATGATCCCATGTTTAAGGCTATATTTCAAGAAGAAGCTGTCCATGAAGCAAGAAATGATGAAGCAAGGGCTGCCGGTGATGAACCTGAGAGTGAGCATGCGGGTAATGAGACTGAGGCTGAGGTTGCGGGTGATGACAATGGGGCTGATGGTGCTGAGAATGAGGCTGCTGGTGAGGAATATGAATTTTAGATGCAATGAAATGATGGAGAACATCCTGACGCATAGTTGATACTGATGATGAATGGGAATACTTCCACATAAAAGAAGTTGACAGATCTAGGAAGTCATATGACAAAAACAACCCACATTTCTCTTGTTGAAGTAAACTTTCAACTTGTAGATGAATTCAAAGACCAAATCCTTAGGTATGTTTTGCAAACACAATATGATGTCAAATTGAACAGATGGGAGAAAACCAAACTGTCAGTTGTTTGCACGAAACCTGATTGTAAGTGGAAAATATATTGATCATTAGAGACACCAATGCGAAGACGGATGGTTAAGACATTTGTCAATACTCATAACAATCTAAGGAGTAGCAAAGCGAGGATGTTGAAACAAAGAACAGTGGTTGCACTATTCAAGGATGAAGCAAGAAGAAGGCCAGGTATTAGGTGGATTGATATTAAAGATAAGATAATTATGAGGTATCATATCTCAATGTCTAAGTGGATTTGTAGAAAAGCTCGGAGAATTGCTTAAGACATGGTGTTAGAAATACAGAAGCAATTGTTTGCTAGGTGTGGGATTATGAGGTAGAACTAAGAAGTTCAAATAGTAATACTACAACTGAGATTGTAACAATTTCAATAGCAGATGGTAAACAAGTTTTTGACAGATTCTACATTTGTTTTTGAACCACTAAAAGAATCGTGGAAGAGATCTTGTAGGCCATTTATTGGACTTGATGGGCCTTTAAGAAATGAGAGTTGACAGGGGAGATATTAGCTGATGTTGGAAGAGATTATGAGAATATGATATACCCTATTGATTGGGCAATTATAAGGGTGGAAGATAACGACTCTTGAGCCAGGTTTATAAAGAATGTGATAGATGATTTGAGTTTGGGTATTGGCAATGAATTAACAGTGATTTCAGAGAAGTAGAAGGGACTGATTAATGATGTGGCTGACTTGCTTCCCCAAGCAGAACATATGCATTGTGCTAGGCATATATTTGCCAATTGGAATAAGTGTTACGGGAAGTATGAGTATGAAGACTAATTTTGGGCAGTGGGATTCAGTGAAATAATTCCTGAATGTGAGAAAAAAATGGAATCTCTAAAAGAATTTGATGAAGAAGCTCATGATGATTTTATTAAGAGAAAGTCGAAGACATGGTGCTGAGCTTTCTTTGGTGATAATGCCAAGAGTGAAGATGTTTGCAACAACCAATCCGATTTAATAGAACCATCAAAGAAGTAAAAAAGCTTCCAATGATCAACATGCTTGAGGAGATAAAAAGATTAACAATGAAGCGTATATCAAGAAGGCATGAGAAGACAAGCAAATGCGGCTCAATGTTTCCACCTAAAGTGATGGAAAAACTAGAATAGAACCGCAAAGACAGAAGTATTGCTCCGTAATTAAGAGTAGTGAGACCTTGTATGAGCTCATTGAGCATAATGGGAACTTCACAGTAAGCCTATCCGGCAACCATTATGCTTGTAACCAATGGAATGTCACGGGAATACCATTTAGGCATGCTATTTTTTGTGCTAACTAAGGTCAATAAAAATGCAGAAGTGTAAATAACTTGAACATACAAATTTTTTATTTTGTTGTTGTTATCTAATACATTGTTTTGTTCTTATTTTGAAGCTATGTAGATAAGTGCTACTTGACAACAACTTTGTCAGACACCTACAAAGAAAACATTAAGCCATTTAATGGAAAGAGCCTATGGAAGAAGACAGGTAAGGAGGCAATACAAGTACATGACAAAAGGAGGATGCCGTGACGTCCAAAGAAACATAATAGGATGAAGAAACCACAAGAATCCTCAACTAATCCTACAAAAGTGGTAAGGGAAAGAAGAAAGACGACCTATGGAAAAAGAGGTAGATCACAGAAAACACCAACTGTAAGTATTGCTTCTAGTTCATTGAATCTGTTAGTTTTTGTATGTATGCTTCTAGTCTCATTGTTTGTTGTGTGGTAGGATGACCTATGGAGTGTTCAAGATCACCAAAGAGGAGGAGGAACACACTTATTCAGCCTATTGTTTCATCTAGTAGCCAATCAACAACATTAGTTTCTTCAAGTGCTCCTCTTGCACCAGCTGCTTCATCAAGGGCTCCTTGTGCACCAGCCTCATCATCTGCAAGAGGTAGGGGTCGTCCTAGGGATCACGACAGAGGTAGAGAACTATCCATACCTAGAGGTTATAAATGTTATATTTCACCATCCATAGGGCGCATGTTTGATGTGTGGGGATCTCAAGTTGTAGACCTAGCTAGCCCTCTACCAAGAAGACCTCCACCTCAAAATCCATAGGAAAGACTTATCTAGTTTGTTATGTGCACTTGTAGAATGTTGGTATCTATTTGATTTTGTAGGATGATGTTTTACTTTTGAAAAATGTTGGTATCTATTTGACTATTGTGTGATGATGGTTTTGTTTTGTAACTACTTGCCATTGTGTCTTGCTTATTTGTCTTGTTAATACATAAGCAAAATGATACACAACAAAACAACCCTCAAACACACCACTTAAACACAACAAAAAGAGCTAACATGGTTATTACATAACTCTTAAACCTACTAAAAACACAACCAAAATAGCTTAAAGACAATAAAAATACACCACTTAAACACAACTACAAACACCATCAAATTAACTCAACCAATTTATTTCATCACCATTGTAAGGATCATGGTTATGACTATAACAAAACCACCCCACAAGTTAACAAGGAATTATCGCAACAATTTTTCCTTCTCTTGACAAGCCATAGATTCATTCACAAGCTTCATCTTCTCAACTTCAAGCTTCATCTTCTCTTCTTCAAGTTTCAACTTCTATTCATCAAGTTTCACCAAAGTAGAATCGGTAGTACATGTTGTNCTCTTGACAAGCCATAGATTCATTCACAAGCTTCATCTTCTCAACTTCAAGCTTCATCTTCTCTTCTTCAAGTTTCAACTTCTCTTCATCAAGTTTCACCAAAGTAGAATCGGTAGTACATGTTGTAGTGCACACTTGTTGATTACACTTCCTAATCGTGTCTTTGAGGGCCTTAATTTTCTCCTTCTAATTACGAATCTCGTGCCTCAAGCAGACTCTTCTATTACAAACCGTGAGCTTTCTCATCATCGGCCCACTTGAAGAACCCATGAACATCGTGCTTGAGAATCTTCTTCCCGAATTATCATCGGTCCAGGGTTTCAGTACAAATGTTATCAGACCTGAGATCCCCAACTGACTTGGCTCTAGCTACAAGTGTCTGGCTCTGAACTCTGACTTCCTTCCATCTTCTTTTCTCCTTCTTCTCTGAAATTTTTGAATATGAGAAAAGCTTAAGAAAAAGTTATTAGAAATGAGAGGTGAACAAGAAGAACTAATTAACTCTACAAACTATAGTTAAAGGCAGAAAAGGGATTACGAAAATTAATAATTTTAGTTTATGTTATTGTTACCGTAGTTAAATCAAGTTAAATGTCCGTCAATCGTTTGAGTGTAAACTTGAAAATTCAAAAAATAAATATATTATTAAAATAACTTAAATTAGTTTGCATAAAAAATAGCAATATCAAAAATTTATGTATTAAAAAATATAAATAAATAAATTTGTATATTTTTAAAGTTTTTTTCCTGACCAAATCCAAAAATCATTATTTGAAAATGCTTTATTCAGTTTAAAAAAAATTATATTAAAATAGATTCATAAATTCTTGGAATTAAAAACGGGACTGATTTACTGTCAGTGAGGCTATCGCACTCCTTATCCCTCTTACCGAGCCGCCTCGGGTGACACGAACAATATCTTCTCCTATTTCTTTTTTTTTTTCTCTTGAAAATCCTTACGAATCATATCATATGTCTTCATCTTCAAAATCATCAACACCACGTCATTGTAGAATCACATAAGACAAAACTTTTTAGTGGCTCTCTTGATTCGATATTATGAGTTCGACCTATTAAAATTATAAGACATCTCCAAAAAATACTTTATAACTTCAAATTTGAAGTTTTTTGTTCTCTAAAACTTCAAATTTAAAGTGTTACTTTCTCACACTTCAAATATGAAATGTCTACCTTCTCACATTTCAAATTTGAAGTGTCACTTTTTTATTACATTTTAGTCCCTAGATTTATTTATTTAATAGTTTTAAGTTGTATATTAATTATTTTAGTACCAACAATTTTATAGTTTATTTTAAATGTATACTAATTTATGCATCTT
>OVAV01002620.1:209-10974 GCA_900406375.1 Iberis amara
GGGAAAATTTTTGACGGAAAAACTTTTGATGGGAAAACTTGTGATTGAAAATTTTGAAGGAAAAATTTTTGGCAAAACTTTATTAAATTTATTTTCTTTTTAATAAATTGAATGAAAAAAAAACAAAGAATGTTAGTTTGGTTATGGGTAACTCATTAATCCATTTGACCCAATCCATTTTAACCCAACCCAATAAACCCATTAACCCATTCGACCCATAAAACCATTAGAACCCAAAACTTAAACCCATTTGGATATATGGGTTGGTTTGGATTGGGTTGACCCAAAAACATTTACCCATTTTGACACCCCTAATCTCTTATATGCTACTCTAAGTCCCTTTGAGTTTCCAATGTGACTATGTGATATATTTAAACAGATCCCAAAAGAATGTTTAAGATTTTGGTTTTAAATCATACTTATCTTATGTTGCCAGAATGCATAAACTGATAAACGTTACACAACTATCAAGATCTTGTGATGATATATTCAACCAACTATTGCAAAGTGGAATATCACCAGACGAGCTTTACAAAACGGTTTGCAAACAGGAAGTCGAAATTGTTCTTACTGCTCATCCTACTCAAATTAATCGCCGAACCTTACAGTACAAGCATGTCAGAATTGCTGTAAGTTTCTATTGACTATACAATATCTTTAATTATACTATATAGTTGAAATTAGATACTTCGTGCAGCATCTTGTAGAGTATAATAGCAGACCAGACCTTGGCCATGAAGACAGAGAAACACTCATTGAAGATTTGGTACCTCATTATATTCCTTACAATTTCTCAAGTAAACAAAAACTAAAAAAGTATTTATGATTGAAAGGTTAGGGAAATAACTTCACTGTGGCAGACGGATGAGATTAGACGTCAGAAACCTACTCCAGTCGATGAAGCTAGAGCTGGTATATATATACCAAGGGCTTGTTCGTTTCTGTATCCAGTTGTAGATGCTGCATTTAGATGAAAAATGCTCAAATGTTGTTCGTTTAGTCACTATAAAATCGGTATCGAGATGCAACATGAAATCAGTATTTGGATACAACATATGGATATCAAGATTCTAAAATATAAGAAATATAGATATTTGAGATGCTAAAAAAATGAGAGTTTGGATACAACATCTCAGTATCTCAAATGTTTAAAAGACAAAAATTTGAAAAATACGAAACACGGAAACACGTTTTACCGCCAAAAACGTAAAAAGGTGTTTTCCCACAAAAAAAACTCGAAAACGCATTTTGAGCAAAAATTTGGTGGGAATCATGTTTATGCATTTTTGGCAAGAAGACAAGTTTTGGTGTTATTGACTCTTATGTGTTTTTAGCGGAAAATGTGTTGTTGTGTTTTTGGCGGAAAAACGCGTTTTCGTGTTTTTAACGAGAAAACGCGTTTTTTCTCGTTTTCTTGTTTTTAGCGGGAAAATGTGTTTTGTGTTTTTGCGTTTTAGCTGGAAACGTAGTTTCTTAGTTTAGCAAAAAAAAAAAGACATAATTTTCTTAATTTTGAAGAAATGTATTCTAAATATCGTTTTACCAATTAGAAAACGAACAAAACTGTATATAGATGCAATATCTAGATAACATATTCATATATGTAAATAAACAACATAAATATTGCATTTAGAGTATGGATGATGCATCTAGATACGAAAATGAACGGGAGCTTAACTCTAATTTTCAAATCTCTCAATATGCTGCCTTGAAATAATCAGGTCTTAACATTGTTGAGCAATCCCTTTGGAAAGCTGTACCACTTTACTTGCGTCGTGTGAGCAATTCCTTGAAGAAGGTATTATTTTACTTAGACTTCTACCATATATATATCGTTAAATTTGACCTTAATATTGTGATTTTGGTATAGTTCACAGGGAAGCCACTTCCATTAACATGCACTCCTATAAAATTTGGTTCCTGGATGGGTGGTGACCGTGACGGAAACCCAAATGTCACTGCGAAGGTTGTTATTTTCTTCAAACTCCAAAACCACTTAACAATTACTCTATGGCACATCACGCATTCGAAGAACCTGTCTTACTATAACATATATATTTACTATACACACACATTTTTGGATGTTGTGATAATAAATAATTTTGTAGGTGACGAAAGAAGTATCTCTCTTGTCAAGGTGGATGGCTATTGATCTGTATATAAGAGAGGTTGATAGCTTAAGATTTGAACTCTCTACGGATCGTTGCAGTGACAGGATTTCAAGATTAGCAGATGAAATTCTTGAAAAAGGTATGCTGTATGCATATGCTTTTTCTTCTTCTTTTTTTCCATTCATTTATAGAAACATTAAAAGTGAAAAGGTTTTTTGGGCACAGAAAGTTTAGAAAAAGATTCAGAGAGAGGGCAATCAAGTTTCATGAACCAACAAAGTTCATCACTGCCTACACAGCTTCCAGCTAGAGCTCATCTTCCTTCTTGCATTGGTATATAAACATACATTTTTTTTCTAATTAAATATTCAAACATCAGTATTTAACTTTTCATGTTTTTACATTGCAGAATTTGGTGGTTCGCAGCATCCCAAATTTGAAATTAATACGACAACAGATTTTATGCCACCCAATATTCAGGTAAAATAAAAAAAAAAGTTTATTGAAGAACCATAAAAAATATTTGGTTGAGTTTTTGACAAGCCATGCATATTGATATTTATAGAAGCAAAATGCTGATGAAAGTCCGACTTCTCGAGGTTCATTCTCATCAACCTCTCAACTTCTTCTTCAGAGGAAATTGTTTGCAGAATCTAAAGTAGGGAGGGCCAGTTTTCAAAAGCTACTTGAACCACCTCCACTTATACGAGCCGGAATTGCTCCTTATCGTATTGTTCTTGGAGAAGTCAAGGATAAGGTTAGCTACATGTAATTAATTAACATTTTTAGTTGAAAATTAAAATTTTAAATGTTTAGTTTTGGTGATTGATCATAGCTTGTGAAGACAAGAAAGCTACTTGAACTTCTACTTGAAGGTCTTCCTTGTGAATATGACCCATTGGTATCTTATGAAACATCAGATCAGCTTCTTGAACCACTTCTCCTTTGCTACGAATCTTTGGTAACAATCTCACGTGAAAATTGGTGTTTAAATATTCCATCAAAAACTAAATATATCATACGTACATTAATGTATTAGCAATCATCTGGTGCTGGTGTGCTAGCTGATGGAAGACTTGCTGATCTGATCCGTAGAGTTTCAACTTTTGGCATGGTTTTGGTCAAACTTGATTTACGCCAGGTGATATTTTAATTTGGTCTATCAGAGTCTTGTTTCTTAATTAGTGCTTTGACTCTTAATTTTAAATGTGATTTAATTATTTACTAGGAATCTGGAAGGCATTCTGAAGCATTGAATGCAATAACAACATACTTGGATCTTGGTACTTATAGTGAATGGGATGAAGAGAAAAAACTAGACTTTTTGACTAGAGAACTTAAAGGGAAACGACCCCTTGTTCCTCTGACCATTCAAGTTGGTCCTGAAGTCAAAGAAGTGTTGGACACATTCCGAGTTGCTGCTGAGTTTGGAAGTGAATCACTTGGAGCTTATGTCATATCTATGGCTTCAAATGTATGATTCTACTTGAGTCAATGCACCTAGACGAATAGAATGACATGCATTGAGTTGTTGACTTGTTGGTAATTAACTTGCAGGCAAGTGATGTCTTGGCCGTGGAGCTTTTGCAAAAAGATACTCGACTTGCTGTAACTAGTGAGCATGGTAAACCATGTCCTGGTGGAACGTGAGTTTAAATCTCCATCCTCATTACTACTTACTTTTTTTATTCAATTGATTAATCATCATCTTTACCCAAAAAAAGACCAATATTTTGTGAGAAATTCCATAAAATACAACAAAAAATGTTTTTTGAAAAAATTTATCCGACACTTCCAAACGTTTCACAAATATTTTTAAACTTTTTCTCTTAAAAAAACACCATTAACATAAAAGTTAATTTTTAAAAGTTTAAAATATTTTTGGGCTTTGTTAGTTTTTTTTACCACGGTTTTGTTAGTTCGGAATTTAGTTTTGAAGACGGTAGACTTGATAGACTTTAGTTTTGGGGATAAGATTTTAAAACTATAATAAATTTGTGATATTTTGTGGAAAGAAAAAAAAACATTTTTTAGAACAATTTAAAAATATGGAACCTACTAATTTTTCGTAGTATTTTTGAGAATTCTATATCTTATATTATCTCTAAACAGTCACCACTTTGGTCCGGATAATACCTACATAGTTTCCATACTATTCACAGCCATTAATTAAATTGTTTCTAAATCTTATTGCTTTAGGCTGCGAGTGGTTCCACTTTTCGAGACAGTGAAGGATTTAAGAGCTGCTGGTTCTGTGATAAGGAAATTGCTTTCCATCGATTGGTATAGGGAACATATCCAAAAGAACCACGACGGTCACCAAGAAGTACATTATTAAGCGACACAATTTTTGTTTGATTAAAATCGCCTCTGAAAATTAATTTGAAAGAATGTAACGTGCACTGCAGGTGATGGTTGGATACTCTGATTCAGGAAAAGATGCTGGACGCTTTACTGCAGCATGGGAACTTTACAAAGCTCAAGAAGATGTTGTTGCTGCTTGTAATGAGTTTGGCATCAAAGTCACTTTGTTCCATGGTCGTGGTGGAAGTATTGGCCGTGGTGGTGGCCCCACCTATCTCGCCATACAGTCCCAACCACCTGGCTCTGTTATGGTCAGTGCCTCATAACCCTAATACAAACCACTATACTACATATCTATTTTATAATGTTAATTACAGAAGGCTCACAATTATTATGGCCTGTGGACGAACATAAAATTTTAAGACTTTAAATTTTATTTATTAAAAAGTATCAAATAAAATAATCAAATTTTAATGTATTAGTTTTTAATTGTTAAAATTTTTTATAAATCTAAATAAAATATACATAGTTAATTTTAAAAACCTATTAAAATTTTCAAGAAAAAAAATTAAAATAAACTCTATATTTATTGGTTAAAGGGATGGGGTCCGGGACGGTTGTACCGGATGCCCTCTCTACTGAGCCGGCAGTGAATAAATGCATTGGTTTTAGGGAACTCTGCGTTCGACGGAGCAAGGTGAGATGGTTCAAGCCAAGTTCGGGATACCACAAACAGCTGTTAGACAACTAGAGATATACACAACAGCTGTTCTACTCGCTACCTTAAAGCCTCCTCAGCCACCTCGAGAAGTAAAATGGCGTAACCTAATGGAAGAAATTTCAAAAATCAGCTGCCAAAACTACAGAAGCACAGTCTATGAAAACCCAGAGTTTATCACTTATTTCCATGAGGCAACACCACAAGCTGAGCTAGGTTACCTCAATATAGGAAGTAGACCAGCTCGAAGAAAGAGCTCTACTGGTATTGGACATCTTAGAGCTATCCCTTGGGTCTTTGCTTGGACACAAACAAGATTTGTTCTTCCAGCTTGGCTTGGTGTAGGAGCTGGTCTAAAAGGAGTCTCTGAGAAAGGTCACGCAGATGATATTCAAGAGATGTATAAAGAGTGGCCATTTTTTCAATCTACCATTGACCTTATAGAGATGGTGTTAGCTAAAGCAGACATACCCATTACCAAACATTACGACGAACAACTTGTGTCTGAGAACAGAAGAGAGCTTGGTGATATGTTGAGGAAAGAATTGATGACTACTGAGAAATATGTGCTTGTGATAACAGGGCGAGAGAAACTCTTGGAGAGCAACAAGAGTTTAAAGAAACTCATAGAGAGTAGACTTCCGTATCTTAATGCAATGAACATGTTACAAGTTGAAGTTCTTAAGAGGCTAAGATGTGATGAAGATAACAATAAGCTTAGGGATGCTTTGCTTATCACAATCAATGGTATCGCTGCTGGAATGAGAAATACCGGTTAAGCTATATTACCAAAACCTACACTTATCAAACACTTTTTCTTCGTGTTTTTTTTCCCTTTTTTCTTTCTGTTGTTGTTCTGCATCTCAAACTGCTGGATTAAATACTGGTGCATACACCTAATCTTATAATAAATAATCTTATTATTATTGATACCGGGTTTAGAACCCAAGATAAAGCCCATTTCGGCTGAAGGCCCAGATCGAGGACGATCTGAGGGCTTGAAGACGAGCTAGGCATGTTTGATAAGCCAAATAATTTTAGTCATGTAATTAGGGTTTTAAATGTGAACTTCTATTTTAAATACCCATGTAATTGTTTCCTTAATCTAATAATAACTTCTTGAGATCATCTACCAACCCACAAGATCAGAGTTTAACCTAATTGTTAAACCTTGATTTAAAAGTTGGCACCGTCTCTGGGGAACAGCTAGCTCAACAATCACGTTTCCCTTCTCTTTTCGCTGGGAAAAGGAACCAAAGCAATGAGCACAGGTGGAGCAACCGAGAAAGCACCGGACGGTTTTGCCGATCACACCGCTGAAGCAAGAAACAGGGCGGAACAGAGCAACCAAATCGACAACAGGGGTTCGGATCACGAAGATGAAATCCCCAAAATCACCATGCAGGATATGTGGAACGAACTGAACGAGCAGAAGGCAAAGACAGCTAAACTCAGAGCCCAATCCCAGAGTCTTAGGGCGCAGCTCGAAGTTGTGACCGCGTCAACGGGAGAAAGAGATACGCGTACAGTCAACAGATCCTTGTTCGGAGCATCTCAACAAACACCCGAAATCGGAACAGGATATCGAAGCCGACCTGACCTTGTTAATTCGCTTAGATTCAGAGAAGCTACCGAAGTCGCCGAACTACAACACATTCGCGACCAGTTAAAATTAATGAGTTTACAGGTACATCAAACTACCAGCTCGGCCCCCGACATCCTGAAAGCCATCGAAGAAACACAAAAGACGCCGTTCTCCAGACGAATCACCGACGTTCCGGTACAGCACTCTGCCAAGATCAAATTCACGGGATACGACGGCAAGAGCGACCCAGTCCAATACTTAACAGCCTTCACGATCGCCATGACGCAAGCGCAGTTCTCTCCAGAGGAACGAGATGCCGGACTTTGTCATCTGTTTATCGAAAATCTTTCAGGTTCAGCCCTGGACTGGTTCTCCCGCTTAGAACCAGGGTCCATTGATAGCTTCCAACAATTGTCGACAGTGTTTATAAAGCACTATTCAATGTATATCGCAAAGAAAGCCTCGACAACCGACCTCTGGACATTATCCCAGCAGGAGAAGGAACCACTACGAGATTTTATCGACAAGTTTAAAGGGGTCGTCGCTCGGATAGTAATAAATGACGAAGGTGCAATCGCTGCCCTACGGAACGCCCTCTAGTACAATTCAAGATTCAAGGACGAACTGCTTATTAACCCGCCACAGACTCTAGAAGATGCACTCCACAGGGCCAATAAGTTCGTCGAAATAGAAGAAGAGCACGCATCTATGTCTAAAAAGCACCACGCAACGAAGCTGAGCCGAGAAAAAGACGAGATCCCACGAGAACCCAGGCAGCATTATGCGAAGGATAGGAGAGGTCGTGCAGCCTACCTCATTACCGAGAATGAAAACAAGGCAGACCAGCCTCCGCCTGCTGACAACGACCCAAAAGCATATTGCGACTTCCACAAGCGCAACGTACACAAAACCGCGGACTGCCGCCACCTGCAGTCTATCTTGCTTATAAAGTTTCAAGACGGAGAAATCAATACCAGTCGAAACAGGTCCAACGACAGAAGACGAGGCAGAAATTCATGGCACAATACGGCGACAAGGGGAAGAGCCCCACCATAGGTCAGCATAGTTAGGGAAATAACCTCCCACACCATCGACGATATGACGCCCCTAGCCGAACTCGAGATCGTAGCCCCGATGACCATGCTACAGAGGGCTCGTTGCCAAGACGACGAGTCAACGTAATCATGGGAGGCCTAGTGTCATGCAACGACTTGGTACAATCAATCAGAAACTCTGAACAACGAGCCGTCACTGCCCAGAAGGAACAGACCGATATTGTGCCGACTTCTCAACCGCTTCAATTCGATGACGCCGACTTGAAAGGACTTAGCCAGCCTCATAACGATTTTTTAGTTATCAAACTAGTCATCACAAACACCTAGGTGGCCAGAATCTTAGTTGATACAGGTAGCTCGGTGGACATCATTTTCAAAGATACCCTCAAGAACATGGGCGTCAGCACCGATCTTATCAAGGATGGCAGCAAAACATTGACAGGATTTAGTGGCAAAACTGTCTCTTCCATCGGGACGATTAAGTTACCAGTCCAAGTCGAGGGCTCTACTCAGATGGTCAAATTTGTCGTAATGGACCAACCCTCGGCGTTTAACGTAATACTCGGTACACCATGACTCTACTCCATGAAAGCAGCAGTGTCAACTTACCACTAGTGTGTTAAATTTCCGACTAGTAGAGGAACCTGGACGATAAGAGGGAATCAGCGTATAGCTCGAACTTGCTTCTTAACAGAACATCGTATGAGAACTCTGCAGGTATCCGAGGAAATCGCCGACTCCCAGCTAGTCTACAGTTCGGCGTCGGAACTGGACAAGGTGGAGCAAGTAAGTATCCACAGCGAGCATCCGAACTGATCTCTCTGATGAAAAAAACGCCAATACATTTGCCTGGACCATGGACGCATTTTTAGGGTACAACCAAATCATGATGCACCCCGCAGACCAGAAAAAAACAGCTACCCTACTAGTGAGAGAAGACCAAGGAGAGCAGAAACCTATCTTCTACGTAAGTAAGTCACTGAACGACGCCGAGACACGCTACCCTACCATCGAGAAAGTCTCTCTCGCAATAATCTCTGCATCTCGGAAATTGAGACCCTACTTCCAGTCACACGCCATAGTCGTGCTTACCAACCAACCCCTACGAACCATACTCCACAGTCCAAATCAGTCCGGCAGATTGACCAAGTGGGCGGTTGAACTCAGCGAGTACGATTTACAGTACCGAGCCCGCACATGTTCTAAATCCCAGTTTCTTGTAGATTTCATAGCCGAGGTACCACCCAAGACGAACAGCTTAGCTTCTTCACCAGGAATTTGGAATCTTTACGTCGACGGTTCTTGGCGGAAGCAAGGTTCGGGAGCAGGCGTCCGATTGGAACTACTTGACCGGAGAGGTTCTTGAGCAAGCCTTCCGCTTCAAGTTCGAGGCATCCAACAACGAGGCAGAATACGAGGCACTCCTGGTCGGATTATGACTTGCCAAGAATCTCGGCGCTCTAAGAATATATGCTTTCTGCGACTCCCAGCTCGTCACCAATCAGTTCAGTGGCGAATACGCCGTGAAGAATGATCGAATGATCCAATACCACCAGATAGTCCAAGAAAAGGCCGGCGAATTTGAAAGCTTCGAGCTGACCAAGATTCCCCGAAACAAAAACCAGCTCGCCGATTCTTTCGCCAACATGGCATCCGCGAATGACCTAACCCTCAGACGGACCATCCCAATGGAGTATATAACTTCACCGAGCATCACCAGCATGATGGCTAACGCAATCGACGAGCTCGTCTCTTTTGATCACGAATAAAACGAACCCCCAGAACCTGACTGGCGCGCCGAGATAATAGATTACATTCTCACAGGAAAGGAACCAAAAGACAAATGGAAAGCGCGACGCCTCCGGGTTAAAGCTGCGAGATACACTACCATAGATGGACAACTATACAAACGGTCCGCTTCAGGAATCCTGCTACGCTGTATCAACGGAGACGACATACAACAAGTCCTCCCCGAGCTACACGAAGGAGCCGGACGAAGCCACTCCAGCGGACGTTACCTGGCACTAAGGATAAAAAAGCACGGACATTATTGGCCAACGATGTTAGAAGATAGTCATGAATACGCTAGGAAATGCGAAATGTGCCAACGAACCACACACCTTCCGAACCGCTGAATGCCTCGGTTGCCCCCTATCCATTCATGAAGTTGGGAATGGACGTCGTAGGTCCCTTCCCAGTAGCAACAAACAAGAACAAGTACATGCTGGTAATGACAAATTACTTCACAAAATGGGTAGAAGCGAAATCATACTCAGCCGTCAAGACAAAACAGGTGTCCCGACTATACACCACAACTAACTCTTACCTCGGTTGAAAGTTATTACACCCCATTAACAACCTATGCTATATTAGTGTAAATAGGTACAAGACTTTATATGGAAGACCATAATCTGCCGCCACGGCGTTCCATACGAAATCGTAACGGACAACGGCACCAACTTCCGCGCTAAGACAGTTAAAAGTTTTTGTGACAGGTGGACGACGAACCAGGCACACTATAGGACAGTCTAATATCTGACACTAACCGACCTCTTACTACTTGTTCTTATAGGTGGAAAATCCGACTGAACCACTCGACTTCGAGGTACCCTCAAGGGAATGGACAGGCCGAGGCTATTAACAAATCCATCATGGACGGACTTATGAAAAGATTGGAAGCTAAAAAGGGACTTTGGGTCGATGAACTGGATGGCGTCCTGTGGTCGTACCGAACTACACCACGGCAATCTACAAATCAGACCCCATTTTCCTTGGCGCACGGAATCGAGGCACTAGCACCCTCCAAAGCAGTAGTATTCACCCTACGCCGACTCAAATTACCAGAAGAAGAAGCCATGAACAACGAGATGCTACTTGATTCCCTAGATGACATCAAGGAAGTAAGAGACAGGGCACTCACACAGCTAAGCGCCTATCAGCAGGCCACGATGCGGTACTATAACAAGAGCGTGAAGCAAAGGAGATTCGACGA
>OVAV01002621.1:0-10974 GCA_900406375.1 Iberis amara
GTTATTTTAATATGTGTCTTCAATTTTAATAGTATAGATTAATTAGCGATGTGCTCATTAACACAAAATATGAAAAAATAAGAATGTAATGGTTATCGGAGGAAAATAAAATGATATTTCGATTATGCTTTCACTTGCTCAAAAAGAAGCAGCGCGTTAGAACAAACTCTACGAAGAATCTCATTTGGAACAAAGACGATCATGTTTCCATCGAGAGATGCAGGAATCCCATTGGACAAAACCTTTCCCAACTTCTCTAAAGTGCAATGTTCATGCATCCTGGTATAGCAGATATTTTTTTAGTTGTCGGGGCGTGGATTGTTCAGAATTTTACAGGAGATGTTTCCTTCCATGCAGGAGATGCTCTTCTACCATCTTCCAACAAGTTTGAGACGGAGCTACATTGCATTCTTTGGGCTCTAACAAGTATGTCTGAATTTCATTTGAGATCTATAGAAGTCTAGTCGGACTATGGGAACGTAGTCGAAGCAATTATCCACCCATCTCTTTGGCCAAAGTATAGGAGGTTACTTCAGAAGATATCTTCCGTATCAACCTCTTTTTACTTTGTGTTCTTTCTTCACAGCTTCTCCTCAAGCCAAATGCGTCGCCAAATATATTGCCAAAAGTGTTTCGAAACATGGCTTCTTTCAGTCTTATCTAGCTTTGGGTGGACCGGTATGACTTCATTCACATATACAAAAAGATGCTCGAATTTCTTAGTCAAGTTATTATAAAAGTGGTTTATTATTTTTCTCGAGATACTTTTCTTAATTCTCTGTTGTAAGTTCGTTTTACTTAGTTAAAAAATAAACAATACGGAGAATATATGGCCAATTTAGGATGTGTTGATTTCCTAATTAAATCTTAACTTTCGATTTAGTTAAGTATTTATGCGTGAAAACCAAACACAAAAAATCAATGAACCTATAATTGATTAAGATAATTTATGTGAAGAATAACTTATATTGATTATACGTCCTCTTTCTCTCTCAAAGTAAACCCTAGCCGCCGTCTGTTTCAAGTACTTCTCTCCACTGTCGTCTGCTTTTGGACCGGCGACCGGCGGCTTCTCTAGCGCCGGTCGTCGGTTGTCGCCTCTGTTTTCTCTTTTTTTCTGTTTTTTTGTGTTTGCGGCTAAAAGGGTGGTTCTGGATGGCTTTGACAGTGGATCTCGCCTATAGGGTCTTCGAGTGCAGTCTTCGCAGTGGTGTCCATGGGTTCCAGATCTTTGGGTCGTCGGTGCGGTCTTGCTCGCTTCAGCCTGTGGATTTTCTTCGGCGTTGGTTCGCCTTGATTTTCAGCTTTTAGCCACCTTCGCTCTTCTCTCTGTCTCTCTGCCGCTACTCTTGACGGCTTTGGCTTTATTTGTTTGCGGTTAACCACCGACAAGGACTCGTTTGGATGTGCTCGGGCTCTTGGTCCTTGTACCAGTCTTCGCCTTGTGCGTGTCTTGGGTTCTCATGCGAGCTTTAGAGTTAGTGGCTCGGTCTCGAGTTTTGGGTGGTTTCGGTGTAGCTTGCAGTGTGGTAGCTGAGCCTTTGGTCGATCGATTTCTGGTCAGTTGCCTAAGCTTTAGCTTCCTCCCTTGGATTGTTTTTGGTTTGTTTTGTTGGCCCTTTTTCCTGTTTAGTTTGGGAATTTTTCTTAGGCTTGTGAATTGGTTTAGCATGAATTCCCTTAGGCTGGTTTTTGGTATCGGTTTTAGTGTTTGTCAAGGTAGTTTCTGTTTTCGGCTTTAGTGCTTGTCCGTTCTGGATTCTCCCGACCGCTTTCCTGCCCCAGCTTTCCATATCTCCTCTTTTGAGCTTTTTTGCAGATCTGGTTGTGTCCAGATCAAGATTCTCCGGTCTTCAGTTTTGACATGTTCTTGTTATCTGGTATCGGTTTTGGCATAGATGTCCCTTATTGCAGGAGAGAAACGTGTTTGTGGTGTTTCATCGATGTCAACCGTTCAAACTCTATTTGCCCGGTTTTATGCGTTTCAACTATTGGATCTCGGAGAATTCTCTTTAGGCTGAAAAGGTTTGTTAGTTTTGGAGTTTCTATTTGGCTTGTTAATTGGGATTTTAAGTTTTGGCTCTGCATTTCATCTTTCTCTATTGAAGTTTGTTTTCTAAGGCTAGCTTCTGGCTTGGTGAATTTGTATTTTCCCTTTGTATTCCCTTTTGTATGTTGGGGCTCCCCCTTTATTAATACAATCGTTGANTTTTTTATGTAACAAAACGATTTACTATCGAGTCGACATGGGTACTTGTAATATTATATCAATCATTGCAAATTTACAACCACACAAATGTAGTAACGTATATGTTAGAAAAAAAGGTGTGAAACAAATATCTACTTTTATCTAATACATATATAGATATGTGGTGGTCTAATATTTTTCACTTCGGAATAAATTATTTTAAGAAAATCTCACTCAATATATATTATATTACGTATAATTAAGAATTTAACATCCATAACTTAGGTGTTACTATGCAAATTTTCATAAATTCAATTTTACTTTCTCTCTCTCTTCTTCTGTCAGTCTCTCTTTCTCTCGCTCTCTTTCTTACTCGCTAACTTTTTTTCCACCTTCTTTCCATAGTATACAAATTACTTCAGATATATAGACTACTCAAATTTATATTTTGGATTTAGAGTATCTGTCTTGAATTTAGGGTATATATTTTGGGTTTAAGGTATATATTTTTGGTTTAAGGTATATATGTTGGTTTAATTTTAATAGTATTTAGTTAGAAGTATATTTTCCTATAAAATTTTTTAGTATCCACTTTTCTGATTAATTTTAATTTAAATGAGAAAAACTATCATAATGGACGGGTTCAGACCTGAAAAATCTGAAGCTTAAACGAAATAAAAAATATGAGACCTTAACGAAATAAAACACAGATAAAATGTGTTGAAAATATATGAGTTAACAAAATACATATCCACAAAACTACGATTTAGTGTTTCAAGAATAGCTATTTTTGTATTTTCTTCCAATTCATCCATAATTTTTTTCTTCAAAATAATGAAGCCCATAAAAATTCTGAAACTTAATACATATTTGATTGTTGGCACTGCCAGTCCTAGTAATAAATTTTCTATGCGTTGAACAATCACCTACTAAAATTTATTGTTTAATGTTTTTCTTTTCTTTATTTGTTCAATCATAAGTCAAAAGTCATCACTACAGTATTTTAAATCTTCTTTTCTTTGTTTTGTTTTTTTTTTAACTATTTGAACTCTATTATTTTTATTTTCCGTGACAAAAAAAAAAGAACTCTATGGAACATTGTTACCCAAAAATTTTGAACATTTTTTTGTGTCAACTGATATATTAATTATATAAATCGAGAAACGGGTTACAACAAAAATGAAACAAACGGTAACTTTTCATTTTGCCCGTTAAGAGTCACTAATCACTGCGCTTTTTACGCTTCTCTATGAAGCCAACGGTAACTTTTTTTACTTATAAATAAACCAAAATATACAATAAAGCTTCTTCCTTAAAATACTCCTCTTCTTTCAAAAATAAAGTTTTACAAAAAAAAAAGAGAGCAGATTCTCTCATCCATTCTCGCCGGAAAATTGAGCACTCTCAGATTCTATTTCTGCACAAAAGACTTCATTAACAAAATTGGTAAAGGTTTGTTTGTTTGTTTGTTTTATCTCTTTATTTGAATGAGATACAAAAAATTAACTAGAATCTTTGTATATTCATGTTAAAGAGAAAAATGGTATAATCTTGTGGTTTTATGTTGATTGATTTATCATTTTTGAAAAAATTATAAATGTTTCATGCAAACGTGAACAATAATATATTTGGTGAAAATTTTGAGGACACACCCATCTGTGAAATTGTAAAATAATTACGAATTACTTTTATATTTTTTTGATAAAGTAATTACTTTTATATATAAAAAGAAGAAATTGTTGGATATAGAATTTCCATGATTTTTTGTTTCTATATTAATTTTCAATTGATCTTTTGAATCAGTTTCTAGTGATGGTGGACGTTGGTTCTCAAATACATGAGCATGGTGTTACAGAAATGAAGAAAATGACAACACCAAATGAAAGATAAGTTGTTAAAAAAAAATGAAAGATAAGTTTTTTCTTTTACTTTAATAATTTTGTTGTATAACAAATATGAAAATTATTTTAATTTAATCCAAAAATCAAAAATAATTTTTTTTTGAATTTGGAATGTTACATATAAATTAGTATTTTCAAACTCTAATTTAAATTGTTTGGACAAATTATCTTATTTACAATCTAAACTTGAATGATGTTTATAAATTTTGAATTTGAAACCTATACTCAAATGATGATTAAGTTATATAATATAATTTTATATTTTGTTACGTAAAGTTTTTTTTTATTAATATGTCTAAAACTTATAAGTAGAAATATTAAAAAATTTCATAAGATACTTTTTTGTTAAATTGTGAAAAATAAGTGATTTAAATCATTGTGAAAACTTACCGAGTGTAACATCCTGTCATTTGATCGTTAGAGGTACTATATTCAACTTGTAATCGCATTGATTTAAACAATTGTGAAAACTCACCGAGTGTAACATCCTGTCATTTGATCGTTAGAGGTGTTATATTCAACTTGTAATCGCATTGATTTAAATAATTGTGAAAACTCACCGAATGTAGCATCCTGTCATTTGATCGTTAGAGGTGCTATATTCAACTTGTAATTGCATTAATCAAAATCACTTAATTTCAAATTAGTTTGACAAAAAAGAATCTCTTATGAAAATTTTCAATATTTTTATTTAGAATCCAAAACATCTTATAAATTTTATATTACATATTAATTTAAAAAACTTTACATAACTTACAAAATATAAAATTTTACTATATTATTATATAACTTAATAATTGAGTTAATCATTGAGTTTATGTTTCAAACTCGAAATTTTATAACATCATACAAGTTTATGATTTATGTAGCAATCTAAAATATATTATTGGTTTAGATTGCAAATGAGATTATTTATCGAAACAATTTATTTGAGTTTGAAAATACTAATTTATATGTAATATTAAAAAAATGAACATAATATATTTAATGATCGCATAATCATCCAAATTTTAAATAACAAACCAAAATATTTTTACAAGTTTTAGATTGTCAAAATAAATTAAAATCTTTACATAATTAATAAAAATTAACAAAATATAAGATCTAAAAAAGTATATACAAAAATTAACAAATTATGATTTATACAAGGAGACAATAGTTGTATAATATAAACTTAGAAAACTAATTATATAAAGTATAGTACATTTACCAAATTATGAATTTCCTAATGTATATTGGTGCAATTAGCTCATTCTTATGTTAGTATAAGGGGGTGTTATTGGTTATAGGATTTTAATGGATTTTTAAATCCATGCGAAATTACGTGTTATTCGTTTAGTGATTTGTAAATTCTAAATGAAATCACGTGTTATTCGTTTAATGATTTGTAAATTCTAATTGAAATCCAGTGTTATTCATTTAGTGATTTGTAATTGGATTTCAAATTCTCCTTTGTATTTTAATGGATTTGGAAGGATTTCAAAGTTAAAAATACAAAGAACCAAATCCAAGCTTAAATCATGGTATTTCAAAATCCAATAATTTTAAAATCTATATATTTCCAAATTCTCATGGATTTACAAATCCATTAAAATACCATAACCAATAACACCCCCTAAGTCAATGATTTTCTTTTCAATTGCATAATTGTTAAATTATGTTCTTAGCCAATAAACAAATTGTGTAACATTTTATGTCTATTAATTTTTTTTGATAAATGATTTATTTATCAATTTTATTCACTTTAAAAGAGAGAGATTGATGGTTTGGTCCCAATTTTTTGTAGTTATTACGTATATAAAAAAACAAAATAACTTATATTATTATCGTTGACTGATTTGTTGACTGTGTAGATTGTAGATGTATGGAGTAAGTATGGATAAATATGTTCCCATAGATAATTATCATTCCTCTGTTGTGTTTTTAGCAAACAATTTCATAGGTCTTTGCCTACTCTTGACCATTTATAGTTTAACTATTTTGGCTTAGTACGATCAAATGTGAAAAGTCAAGATTAGGATTAGCTAACTTTGATTTTAATTTTTAAAATTTCTCAACTTGACTAGCATGCATATAACTTGAAGACGTCACGCAAATGACGTTAGCAAATATTATTATAATGAACTAGCCAAATCATTTTGATTTAGTACTTCGTAAAATTAAGCACGTACACAAGCAACATCTATATGAATCGTACACGATGTGTTTCTATAAATTAATATAAATCAAATCACGTAAATTTATCAACAGTACTGGATAAGATGAAGTGAGTTACTTAAATTCCATAATATAATTCCGATATGTTTTCTTTTTCTCTCGCTATATCTTAGAAAATGGATATTAATCCTCGATGTCCTTATAATGAAATGTCATTTCAGAATCCACCGAATAATTAAATGCCTTCACATGAAATGTGTTAGAAATATGGCTTTCAAATTGTCAAGAAAACTAAAGAGTATTAAGGTTTTCTTATACAGAGAGAGTCTTATATACAACCTAATTTCCTAATTAGAATATAGTAATTGCAATATAACTATACAATGGTAATTAACTTATTACACATATCCTTCAATACAATTATAAATCAATTGGCAATTAGTGGATTGGCTCATATTTCTTATATATCACTCAATTTTTCCTCTCTATTTTTGATGTGAGATTCTTTCGCATGCTCCTTCGAGATAATGGCTCGTCTAGCCATTAATATCGACAATATCCCAATATATGATCAATTTCAGATTCAATTGATCAGACCTCTTTCGATGGGTCGGATCGGTTTCGGTTAGGTGGGGCAGCATGTGTTCGGGCTCTGATACAATATTAGGATTACGAGCTTCCAACTCGAAACCAATTGACAATTAGTATATTGACTCATATCCTTTATATATCATTCAAGATCTCTCTACTTCAAATGTGAGATACTTTCACAAAATGTCATTCTTGTTAGCTATAATTAGTGAACTAAAAATGGTAACATTTTCATCTAGTTAAAGTCGATAAATATGCTTCCAAATAGTATGTAATTTGCTTCGAAACTCGTTCGGCTGGAAAAGTTGTTAATTAGGTCCCTAGTTAAGAGTTTTAATTTTAATTTTTATAATTTTTTATAATTTTAAGAGTTTCTTATAGTTTCTATTGTTTTTTTTTTATTTTTTATAATTTTTTATTTTATTTTATAGTTTTTTGATTTAAACCTAAAATTAATGTCCAAATGGACAGTCCATCTCCGCTTGGACAAGCCCGCTACGGACAGCGGACAATTTTGGGCACTGCCCAATTGGACTGTTTATATTGCGGACATGTCCATGGATAGTCCGCCTCAACGCGGACTGGGCCTGGCCTACGGATAATATGTCCAATTGACACTCCTAGTCCCTAGCAGATTCTGAATCCAAATATGAATTTGCGATTTGTTTTTTTATATAGTTTACAAGATATTTTATATTTTTTAAAAAAATAAAGTATGTAAAACCAATCTATTATTTTTAGTATAGATTATATTGCCATTTATGAAAATCTTAAAACCGGTCATGAGCCAGATTGACTAATATAAGTCAACACGATAACATTGTAGAAAACGTAATAAATGTATGTCTCATTGTCAGTTTGTCACTGACTATATGCCTAATCCATGTGCCATGAAATTACGAGACAAATTCCACAGTTTATATCATTTTGTGAAGCTATAACAGTGATATTATATACAATAAAGTGCATATACAATCTCACAAAGTCTAGGTCGGCCTGAAATTTTAAGAGTTTGAAATAAAATTTTAAAAACTAAGATTAATATTTTATCTATTTGTTTTTTGAACCATAAATTTCTTAAAAATAAATCTATTAAAAAGTTAAGTTTTGGAGACTATTATTATATACAGATTTATGAAATATGGGAGATGTAGACCAATGTTTTATTCAGTTTTGCCGAGAGCCGGCTTGCACAAGGTATTATCTATTCAAATAAGAATATGATTTGACCACGTACGGTTATAATATTCGACTACATTACGTACAGAGCCGGTCTTGTGGAGAGGCAAACAAGGCGAGAGTCTTAGGCCCCCCATTATTCAAGATCCCAGATTAAAAAAAATTTCTAAGTTTTTTTTGGGGTCACCTAAGTTTTTTTTCTAAATCATTTTTGTTTTTTTATTGAGAAAAAAATATTAAGAAAAAAAGATTATAGTGGATCCCACCTCATTAAAAGATTAAATAAAATTGAAGAATTTCAATTATATTTCTCAACAAAAAGGCAAAAAATTTTCTCGACATACCTTTGAAACTTCTCTCAAACATGGTGAGCATTAAGATATTGATGGAAATCATCTACTTTTGGAGATCAAAGTTTTAAGAGATCTTTTACCATATGGGATCACAAAGCCTATTGAGGTACTGGATTATTTAAAACAGCACGAAGGTTGTTATCCAAATATATGGAATGCATATAGAGTGAAGTTAACGATTCCGGTCTCAATCGCTTCTGCAGAAAGGAGTTTTTCTAAGTTTAAGTTGATTAAGTCTTATTTACGATCAACTATGTTAGAGGAAAGATTGAATGGTTTGGCTATATTGTCAATTGAGAAGGACATGGTTAGTGAACTTGACTATATAACTTTGATGGATGATTTTGCTGGAAAAAATGCGAGAAGAACAAATTTTAAAGATAGNGTTAACGATTCCGGTCTCAATCGCTTCTGCAGAAAGGAGTTTTTCTAAGTTTAAGTTGATTAAGTCTTATTTACGATCAACTATGTTAGAGGAAAGATTGAATGGTTTGGCTATATTGTCAATTGAGAAGGACATGGTTAGTGAACTTGACTATATAACTTTGTTGGATGATTTTGCTGGAAAAAATGCGAGAAGAACAAATTTTAAAGATAGAATGATTTATCATCGAAATTAGATTGTTTTGTTGATAAATTTCTATTATATCTATTATCTTTTGGATATTTATGGTTATTTGAATTATACGTTTTATTTTAACTTCGTCTTTTAAAGTAAGCCCCCATTTTTTAATTGGCTTTAAGCCCCCATAATGTCAGGACCGACACTGATTACGTAGTTAAACATGACCACTTATAAGCATGCATGTAATATATCCATTGTGTAATGTTTTGTTAGCCAAACTTCAATTTGATCTATATACCTTTCCCAGCTATTACCTACCTCCACTGTCTAAATTTGGATTAGTCACGTAACTACGATTATAATACAAGCTTGTTTCAATCAATTTATAGTCAGTGAAATTATATAATTTATTAGAGACGCAAATACAACTGAAAGATCGATCGGCTTTCTAGTGTTCTCAGACGGTAAGTTGTTCTTCCTACAAATCCAACGGTCATTTGCAGCTCTTCGTGTTACTAGAGGGATTTTATCCTTCGAATTATTACAATACATAAATTATTCCAAAAATATTAATGGAAATATACTAGAGAGCCACTTTCTTTCGAATGATCATATATAAGAACTAGACCTTTGAAACATGCTAATGGACCTCTTAATTTATATGACTTTCTATTTATGAAATTAAAATATATCATTGGTTTATATATAACTAAAGAAAAAACGTACGCTGGTAAAATTATTTTGATAATAAATATTATGTTGGTTTATATTCTAAATGTTATTTTACGAGTTTGAAAATTTTCTTTCATTTTTTATTTATTAGATATGTAGATTTTATATTATAAAAATTAAATATTGTTGGGCAAAATAAATTCATCTATCAATTAGCTTTCGACAACTGTTAGAATACTTGGACGTTGGGTAAAATGTAAATAACTAGTTGCCAACAAAGCATGGCAAGTTGCCGACAAGCCATGACAAGTTGCAGACAAGGCACGCCCAGTTGCCGACAAGGCATGGACAATTGCCGACATAAACTATATACTATAGTTGGAACCTATTATTAGGCAATTATTCGGAAGTTCTTTAGAACCAACATGCCGTCAATAACGATGAAAGTTCAAACCTTTCAAGATATTAAGTTGGTTTCGATCAAGATATCTTCCAACCAATAAAAGTTATTCATGTATATCTATATCCCGAGAAATAAGAAAGTAGTTACGAAGTCATCCTAATCCAAAAGGGTTAGGTTCAACATTCATATAAATAGAGAAGCCCTCAAATTGAGAGGAAAACGAAAGAAAGACCCTAAAAGTTACTTGTTCGCAACCTCTCAAGATCAAGTCTATAGACAATCAACAACTAGATTTTCTGGCAATCAACGATTGGAAATCGATAAAAGTCCTTAGACATTTTTTTATTTTTGGTAGATTGAATTGATTGTAGTCTTAACTCATTGATAAATAAAAATATTCATTCATTTGTTATTCCGTAGAACTGTCTCAATAAGAACTATTCAAATTTCTCCAAACATAATATTTTTTTTTATATATTTTACATGGAGTTTCCAAAATCTCAGAAGTGTACGTTGAGAAGAAATTGCTATTGAATTTACTAACTGGTGAACGTACGATAGTATGTTTTTAATGTCGACTATCTTTAGCATAGAAAACCAAAAACGAGTGCCATGACTTTTAAACAGAACAGAACCAAAATAGGTAATCGACTAATTAAGGTAAATTACAGAAACTTCGTTTGCAGTCTCGTCCGAATTTTCCTTTAGGAAGTCAATTAACTCGCTTACGCTTAGTGTACGACACGTGCCGTTTCAACTTACGCCAATGACTCTCTCAAACATTGACACATTACGGTCCATGTATTGCCTTCCTTAAGTAACTACTAGTCTCATTGTTTTTCCTCAAAAGTAAATTTCTAACTTAGTAAATTCCTACTAAAATATTTTTAAGAAACAAATGTTTTAAACTTGAGTAATTTCTTCAAATACCATAAAAAAAAGTTTAAATTTCAAAAATACCACAC
>OVAV01002622.1:0-10973 GCA_900406375.1 Iberis amara
GCTACGACCAGCGACAGGTAAACGAACAACAATCTGTCGCTCTCGCTGTTGCTGGTCGCTAACGACAGGCAAACGAACAGACCCATACTCTTTTTTTTAATACATGATTCAAGAAACTGCACAAAATATATAAGAGACAGTAATCCTCTTTCTATCCATCTCTCTCCACAAAACAGTTCCTTTGAAAATGGCTACTTCTCTCATCTTCTTCTTCTTCCTCCTCATAATCTCAACAAAATCCAACACAAACATAATCGAAACAACTTGTAAAGCCACAAACTACTACAACCTTTGTGTTTCAGCTCTTAAATCAGACCCAAGAAGTCACACAGCCGACACAAAAGGTCTTGCTACAATTATGGTTAACTTTGGTATAACAAACGCAAACGCAACCGCCACTTATCTTGCCGCAAACTTAACCTCTAGTGTTGTTAACGACGTCGTTTTCAAGAAAGTGTTGAAAGATTGTTCAGAGAAGTATATTTTGGCTGCTGATTCTCTTAGGTTAACGATTCAAGATCTTGATGATGAAGCTTATGATTATGCTTATATGCATGTTCTTGCGGCGGAAGATTATCCTAATGTTTGTAAGAATATTTTCAGGCGAGTTAATGGTTTGGTTTATCCGGTTGAGATTCGTCGGCGTGAAGAGAGTTTGTTACGTATTTGTAGTGTTGTCTCTGTGATTATTGATCGGCTTGTTGAATAATAATACTAATTTGTAATCTCTCCGTTTCATTATATAAGATGTTTTAGTTAAAAGCGCGTAGATTAAGAAACTTGTTTTTTATTAAAAGATGTGTACATTAAAAATATTTCAACCAATCAATAAAAATTTACTATTTTATTATTGGTTGTAGAATAATTAATAGCTTTAAAGTTTGCTTAGAGATGTGAAAACATCTTAGACCATGATTATCGCGGGATTTAAAAGAGATCTTAGCATGTGGGCCCCACTAATATTATATTACCTCCGTTCCTGAAAGGAGGATGTTTTAGAAATGAGTTTTGTTTCTAAATAGATGATGTTTTAGGTGAAAACACTTTAAAAGTAAGGCATAAAGTAAAGAAAAAGTTGCTTTCCTTAATCTACGTAAAAACTCCAAAACATCCTACTTTCAGGAACGGAGGGAGTAAGAGACATGCTCTTTGGCCTCTTAAATTAGATCCGACTTTTGCAAAAATCGTGGGCCCCACTGACATGTGGCGACCCACGATTGGTCCAGTATTTAAATTTTTTTTTTTAATTTTCTTTTAAAAAAACTAACCTTAAGAACTCTTTTTTGCCCATTTGCATTGTTTATGCTCTTATATTTTGAAACAAAGAAAAAACTCTAAAACATCTTATATTATGAAACGGAGGGAGTATTATATTTTATTTAAAACATTACAAATTTGGTTATATTGATAACTAAAAATATTTCTATGAATTTATGTAACTACTAAATTTATATTGTTCTTCTCTTTTTGCAATTTGCTACTTACTTTCAAATTGCTAAACTTAACGACATTATAGATAAACAGAGAATCTAATTATTAGAGATATAATATTTCACATCGGAAATTCAAAAAAACTTAGACTAATATATAAAGGATGTGGACTACTTATTGCCAATTGGTTTTGAGTTGAAAACTCATAATCATAACATAATCTCAAAGCCAGATTCGATCCACGGCCCACCCGAAGTTGGTCCTACCATTCTTGTCCAAACCACCTGAGATTAATGATTAAAGACACCCATGAACTCACATCAAAAATTCAAAGAGACTTAGACTAATATATAAAAGATATGAGTCACTCCACTCATTGCCAATTAAAGGGACTTAGACTAATATATAAAAGATATGAGTCACTCCACTCATTGCCAATTGGTTTTAAATTAGAAACTCATAATTCTAACAATAATAGTCAAAATTATATTAAAGAAAATTCACATTTGCTTTTTCTTTTTGTCACAAAACAATCAAAAGAAAATATTATCAGAATTTACAAATCATTAATGTTTGTTATAACACATGTTTTCAAAAGGGGAGCGAGACTTCGTAAATCGGCGGTGGTGCGGGGACTGCAAATCGCCGGTGAGCGCGGTTAAACCAAGCCCAACGGGAAGACGACTCGTCCCCAATCTTCGCCGAAAACCTACCCTCGTTTTTTGCTCTTCCTCCGCCGTGGCAATTACATGACCATCATCTTCCATCCATCTAACAATCGAAGCCGGCGTGGATGGCCTCGGGTTGTAGCGGGCTCGATGCTGTTTCGGAGCCGCCGCGGGGCCGTCAGAGGACAAAACCGACGGATCCGTAGGTCCTCGGCGGCGGTGTGAAGAGCATAGGTTTTCTATGTTTTCATCTAGGGTTTTCACTCACATTTGGGCCCGGACCTTTTGTGATTTTTAAAAGTCCATTCCGAAATGGGTTGTTTTGGGCTGAGTTTATTTTAGTTGAATTGTTTAGGGTTGAAAAGTATGTATGGGCTATATTTGGATCTAATAAATCATAAACTCTTTAACGAAAGAAAAAAAAAAAAACTAAATGAAAACTTTGTCCTGTTAATTACCAAACAAAACTCGAGGAAAAAGGCTTGTGTTGAGACATTGGAAGCATAGATACTTTACATTACTTTGATTTTTGGACCGTATCTCAACTTTTTCTACGTAACTTTGCTTTATCTTATATGCATTATACGAGATGTTACATTTTGGAAATGCGATAAGGTTTTCAAAGTGTGTCCACTATTGAAGAGAAAGGTAACGTTGTGTATGAAAACTTAAAAGATCAACAAAAGCCAGGACCGGTCCAGAGCATAAGCAAGTAAAGCCATCGATTAGAGCACCAACATCTAGAGTACATTTTAGTCGAAACAAATGGACATTTTTTCTTTAAATAAATGGACATTTTTCTTGAAATAAATGGACATTTTTCTTGAAATAAAATAGCATGTATGTTGAAATAAATGGGATTTTGTTGAAATTTTAAAAATTTTATATTATAAGTATCATAAATTATAGATTTTTGTAAAAATAATATTCATTAGAGGTTCTAAGATGCTATATCAATTTTAATATTTCTTAGTTAAATATTTTTTTTGTTTTTTTTGTCACTTAATCTTTGAACCATAACGAACAGTCAAATTAATTCATTCAAATTTTTTGACATATATATAAAGGGTACATTTTTCGGATTTGTGTAGGGCATCCAAAAACGTTGGACCGGCACTGACAAAAGCTAAACGATTATCAACCTTATAACTTCTACCTTTTTAAAAAAGAACGTTGATTGATATGCGAATAAAAAAAGCAAAAGATGTATGGCTTTTCATATTCGTAAATAAAATCTTAATCTGTAGGTGGAAACATTTATATAAATTATCGAAGTGAAATGTATTTTTTTTTTTAATGATTATAGTTTTCGCTATTGTACTAGTTAAATATTGTCACATTTATATGTTTTTCTACTGAAATTTGATTCTTTTCCTACATTATAAAAATTATTTTAGATAGAATTTTATCGATTGAAATGTGACAAAAATATATGATCACAATAAGAGAGTTTCATTCAAAGAGGTATTAAAAATTTAATTTTAGTAAGTTTTATATGATTTTAGGTGAATTAAAGACATGGTATAATATCTTCAAAATTATTTATAATCGTATTAATTAAAATATTTATACTTTTAACTAAAAATTATTACTAAAATAGTTTGAAATCATTATAAATCTATTGTTTCAATTATTTATAATAACAGTAGATTTGGTGATATATTTTCAAATCACTATTCCAATGACACAATTTTTTTAAAAAAAATTATAAAAATATAATTTTAATTACACATTTTTTTAACTTTTATACAAATAATTTCAAATACAATAGCCAATAGAGTTTAGTAGTTTATTGAAAATAGTACTTAATTAGGTTAATCCAAATTAGTCGGTGGACAAAATCGTCATTTGACACGTAGACAAGATTTCGCGCCCAAATAATCACAAAAGACGCGCCATAGTAAAACTCCAATGTGGTTCTTCTTCTTCATTTCCACAAATCCACAAAACCCTAGAAAATTTTCAAATTCCCCAATTTTCTCGAGAAAAAAGATGAAGGCAGGCACGATTCAGATAAGCTGGCACGACGGAAAACCAGTTCTATCACTAGATTTTCATCCTATTTCCGGTTTACTCGCCACCGCAGGAGCCGATCACGACATCAAGGTAAATACAATTTAGAAATGCATATAGATATTTTTGATTCCGATGAGTTTTTGTCAATTGTAACCCAATCGATTGAGAAAAATGCTACACTCGCTTGATTTTTGGAATGTAGTATTCGAGTAATCACTTCTTCTCACTAGTTTATGTATTTCGCATCTGGAATTTCAAGTTTGTGAATAGTTGAATTTGCAACTGAATCTAGTTTTTTCTTTCAGCTGTGGTTAGTAAACTCTGATCAAGTGGAGAAGAAGCTTCCTAGTGTATCTTACCAGAATAGTCTTATTTACCATGGATGTGCTGTAAATACAATTCGATTTTCTCATTCTGGTAAGTAGATATGTTTCTTAGATACTTTGAATTGTAATTTTCTGTGCAAAGAAAATAGAAATTTAGGTGTTCTTGAGCTATTAATCATGTTAAAAATCTGTGTGTTCTTGAGGTGATGACTGTTCTACGATAATTTGCAGGAGAGCTACTTGCATCTGGAGCAGATGGTATGATCTTGAACACATCTGAATATCTGATAGTTATTTGAATGCGATTGTGAAACCAATTGTGCATTTCTTTTTTGTTTTTGACAAACCAGGAGGCGAGCTTCTCATATGGAAGCATCATACTGAAACTAATCAGCCCTGGAAAGTACACAAGTCATTATCGTAAGTGTTTTTGTTTGATTAATAAGCTACACTACTAGGCTTTTATAATTGTTAGATTTTAAGCTAGCTAGAAACATCTTCTAAGAACAATTATTAGGCGTTTGAATATTATTGCTATCAAGAGGGGAGAGTGATTCCTAGGCTTGTAACATAGTGGAAAACATATGATGGTAGAAGTTTCCTCCATTGTCTCTGGATCAGTAATTTAGGCTAATAGAATTATTTTCACTTGTGTTTGCCTTGCTAGATTTCATCGAAAGGATGTCCTGGATCTTCAATGGTCTCCTGATGATGCTTATTTGATTTCTGGCTCAGTGGATAACTCTTGCATTATATGGGACGTTAATAAAGGTGAGAAAGTAAAGAGGAAATAAACACTTTTTCATTTTTCTTCTAGATTTTCTGCTTCTCAAAATTTTCCCTATTTGCTACAAGGTTCTGTCCATCAGATACTGGATGCCCACTGTCATTATGTTCAAGGTGTTGCTTGGGACCCTTTAGGAAAATACGTAGCCTCTCTTAGTTCAGACAGAACATGCCGGATTTATGTTAATAAGCCTCAAACAAAGAGTAAAAGTGGTGAAAAAATGAACTATGTTTGTCAGCATGTTATCACGAAAGCAGAGCAACAACGAGATGAATCTAAGGTCAGAGAGAGAGAGAGGAAACTTTCACTATTCATCGTGAATACATAGATAGTATGCCTGATTTCACAATGATATAATATGCAGATAATAAAAACCCATCTGTTTCATGATGAGACATTGCCATCTTTCTTCCGAAGATTGTCATGGTCACCTGATGGATCGTTTTTACTCATTCCATCAGGTGATTATCTCTAAAAACTAATCCTTTTCAGAAAGTTAGTATAAATCATCACACAGTATAAGAGTTCCTGTCATCACTGTATTGCATTTGCAGGCTCTTTCAAGCTTTCACCTACATCAGAAGCTGTGAACGCTACATATGTCTTTTCTAGGAAGGATCTTTCAAGGTAAAGTAATCATCTCACCATCTCTTGTTTTGAAGTTGTTAGGCATGTAAGCTCTTCTTTAAGCTGAGCTAAGTTGACCTCAATCGTTTGAGCTTGTGTTTGAGATAACTAGTAAAGTCTCACATACGCTCATTTCTTTCTGCAAGCAGACCTGCATTGCAGCTTCCAGGTGCAAACAAACCGGTTATAGTGGTTCGTTTTTGCCCTATTGCATTTAAACTCCGTGGTTCAAATTCAGGTACATATTATTTATTTGTTACTTTCTTTATAGATGCAAATCTTTTTCCTTAATCCGCTAATATTGGATGATGCAGGAGAGAGTTTCTTCAAGCTTCCTTACCGTCTTGTCTTTGCTATAGCGACTTTGAATTCGGTGTACATATATGACACAGAGTGTATTGCTCCAATTGCAGTCTTAGCAGGTCTCCATTATGCTGCAATAACCGATATAACATGGTAAAAAGAGTTTGCACATTATATCAGGTCTCAATGATCTTATAAAATTGTAACCAATGATCATTTATGTTTTAAATAGGTCACCTAATGCTTCATATCTAGCATTGTCTTCTCAAGATGGTTATTGCACATTAGTTGAATTCGAAGATAATGAATTAGGAGAATCTGTCTCCATTTCAGGTTTTTTCTATTAGTCCTTTCACCTTTTAAGTTTCCAGATAGTGGTGGGCATTCGGGCTTTCGGGTCGGGTTCGAGTCAAAAATTTCGGGTTCGGGTTTTTCGGGTATATGAGTTTACTACCCATATATGACCCGAAAAGTTTCAGGTCGGGTTCGGGTCGGGTCAACATTAAGAGAATCGATTTATACCCAATAAATTTTGGATACCAATAGGTTCGTATGTACCCAAAATTAATTAAAATACATGAAATATATAACAATACCGAAATTATTAAAAATATCAAAATTAGTTAATATAGTTTTTCGGCTTTATGCCATCACGAACCATTATCACTTCCAAATAACAACACAAAAACATTTTCAAAAAACAAAATTGCTACTAGAAAATAGGAAAGAAGTTGAATTGACAAAATTTCCTCTTACCTAAACCCTAAAATTCGCATACAAGTTAAAGTTGAGAAGTGTATTTTTTTTTTGTTTAATGCATCATTTCGGGTTTTTCGGATACTGATCGGGTATTGGGTTGGGTCAGGTTCGGGTCGGGTACCCGGAAAACATTAGCCTAAAACCCATTTGGGTAATTGAGGTTTTCGGGTCGGGTTCGGTTCGGGTTTCGGGAAATATGCCCGCCCCTACTTTCAGATTTTGACACCACATCGATTCAATTGCAGTCGGAAAGAAACCGGTGGATGGCAAGGAGAAAACCGATGAGCTAATGACCGAAACTGGACTAGCCGAGATCAATAAACCGATTGAATCAGAACAAAATCTAGAAAATAAGGAGGAAGAGCTTGTTAAGCAGAAAACCGATGAAGTGATGATTGAAACAAGTCAAGAGGAAGAGAAACAGACATTGCAGAGCAAAGTTAACACACCGGTCTCAAATAAACCAGCGAGGAAGCGCATCACACCGATGGCTATTGACCCCTAATAGGTAAACAGCTAACTCTTTTGTAATCCATCTGTTTTTACTATCTTACAAAATTATCTTTTTTTCCTATGCCATAGTTATGAAAATCAGTATTTGGATGGTATTATATTATGATAAGCAACCAAATCAAAAGATATAATCATATGGTGATATATTAATCTCTTAGGTTTCTCATTGACTAAATTTTCTTTTACCTTATGAAAGTACAATGGTAGATAACAAAAGTTGTTGCACCATATTTGGCATATTGCATCTACTCTAAAATAAGTTCGAGTCTCTTTTGATGTTCTAATTTTGTCCATAGTTATAAATTAAGAGTGGGCATTCGGTTTTCTCGGTTTTTGATCTTTCGGTTTTTTTTGGCCTAATTGAACCGAACAAAGGTTTGGTTCGGTTCAACACTCCTGGTTCGGTTCGGTTTATTTGGCCACTCCTAGTTATAATTAATGGGCTCATATTAGAAATGAGTTAGGTGGTGAATGGTTGGGCTTAAGTATAAATTTATAGCTCTTAAATAAGTTTTACTGTTTTTGATCCTTAATTTTATTATGTTGTTTCATATGTTTTCTCTAACTTTTAAAAGATGTTGTAGCTTTTATTTTACTTTTTAAAGAATTTTCACTAATATTACAAATAATTAATTTATAACTTTAAATCAATTTCTCATAACTTTAAACCAATAATAATTCATTGCTTTCAATCAATTTTCTAAAAGTTTACTACTTTTTAGCATTAACTTTTAAAAGTTGCATAGAAAACTTATAACATCTACCAATTTAAAACAATAAATTTTTTAAAAATATCTAACAATTAAAAAAAAAATATTTTAATGTTTAAAAATTTGAAAAAAATTTACCTTAAAGATAAATCAAGTTGCTACAAATTTATTTACATATTAAATTCTGCAACAACTAATTTAACAGTACCCATCTAACAATTATGTAGTGGGCCTTATCATATTCATCCGACCCATTTATATCGTAAATCTCCAATGGTTTTAACTGTAAAGTGAAAACCAATAATTGATCGGTTAAAAAAACCTTATTTTACCCAAAAATCTTGTTTTTGATAATTTTCACTAATTTAAATTCATAAACCCTTTCTTCCTACATAATTATGAATTTTCTATTTCCTGTTTCTTTCTATTTCTTATTAAGATGACCAAAAAAAAAACCTTTCTTCCTCTAATAGCCGTAAAAAAAAAAAAAAAAAAAAAAAAAAACAAAACAAAACCCANGAAAATTCCAAAATCTCATAGAAATCTCTCAATCATCTCTAATTTTTTTGAAATATCAATCTCTCTCCCCCTCTCAGATTTCAATCATTCTTCAAACTTTCCTTATCCAATTTCAATTCAAATCTTTATAAATGGATTCTCCGAAACTCCCGCACTCTGCCTCCACCTCCTCCTCCACTCCATTCGCTTCCTCCGCCGTTAAACCTCACCGGAAAAAACTCCTCTCTCGTAACTACATCCTCCTATACATCGCCATTTCCTTCATCCTCCTCCTCCTCTTAACTCTCATCATCTACGCCACAATGTTCAAATCATCTCATAACCGTCACAACACACAGCCACAACAATCTCCTTCCTCCGATAATAACGACACTAATCCACCAAAAACTCAATCACCTCCTCCAATAGCTCAGATCCGTCTCGCTTGTAACGCAACGCGTTTCCCAGACCTCTGTTTCACATCTCTATCAAAACCAGGTCTAGTCCCTCCGGATCCTAAACCGGTTCAGATAATCCACTCCGCGATTTCAATCTCCTTCGAGAATCTCAAATCCGGCCAAGAGAAAATCAAATCTATACTAGATTCTTCATCAGGTAATCAGAACAAAACGAACATCGCCACGATTTGTCTTCAAATCCTCTCTTACGCCAAACACCGTACCGAATCCACCGACATCGCAATAACAAACGGAGGAATCAAAGACGCTCGTGCTTGGATGAGCGCAGCTTTAGCTTACCAATACGATTGCTGGTCAGGTCTTAAAACCGTTAACGATACAAAGCAAGTCATCGATACGATCACATTCTTCGACGATCTCGTGAAACTCACCGGAAACGCATTGAACATGATGATATCGTTAGATAATTTCGGAGACGACGTCGTTTCGTGGATCAAACCAGCAACAGAACGAGACGGGTTTTGGGAAAAAACTGGGCCGGGTTTGGGCTCGGGTTCGGATAAAGAAGCTAATCTTGGGTTTCCTTCTGGTTTAACGGAAGATGTAACGGTGTGTAGTAAAGGGGAGTGTCGTTATAAGACGGTTCAAGAAGCTGTTGATGCAGCTCCTGAAAGTAACGGAACCGTTAAGTTTGTGATACGGATTAAAGAAGGTGTGTATGAAGAAACCGTTAGGGTTCCGTTTGAGAAGAGAAACGTCGTTTTTATCGGAGATGGTATGGGTAAAACTGTAATTACAGGATCAGCGAATGTTAAGCAACCAGGCATGTCAACGTACAATTCTGCAACTGTCGGTGAGTTTATATACTATTAACCTTAAATTGTTTGAATTTTTTTACTCCTTCCGTTTCAGATTAGTTATCGTTCTGGAAAAAAAAAATTATTTCAAAATATGTGTCGTTTTAGGTCTTCAATGCAAAAATTAAATGAATTTGACTTTTTTAACCAATAAAATAATTGCAGAATTTTTTTTCTATTGGTTAATTTAGAATATTTAATGGTGTTTTTATAGAAAATAGAAATTTCCTAATCTTTGTACAAAACTTTAAAGCGACAAGTAATTTGAAACAGAGTTAGTATTAATTAACCTTTTTTGTTAGATTTTTAATGAATGTAGACATATTTAAATGAGTAGAACAACTTTAAAGTCAAACATACTCCCTCCGTTTCTCAAAGAGTGTCATTTTAGAGGATTTTTTTTGTTTCACAAAGAGTGTCATTTTAGAATTTCTATGCAAAAGTTAATGCATCTTAACTTTTCTAGCCAATAGNGTAGTTTTCTTTTTGTGTCTGAATTCGCTCAAAGCTAAAAAAACAATAATCTCTACGTTTTCTTTTTTTGTAATGAGGACGACGATAATAAATAAGGTTTAAAGTACATATTATAAATTAATTTATACTCTTAAATATTAGTAAGATATATTTGGTATTATATATTCACTTTAAAGTTATATTAGTATATTATGTCAAAACTTATACTGAAAAATGATATTTAAAAAAAAAAAAGATATTTTAAAAAGAAATAAAAAATGATAATTTAAAAGAAAAAATCACTTTAAAAAAAGATAAAATTTGGAAAAAAATACCGTATTTGGGTTTTTGAATTTGAAAAATACACCCTTTTATGGGATTTTGATTTTATCTAGTTACGTTTAAATAGATTATGTGAACGGAAGAAATTTTACTTGTTCTTATTCAATTTTAAGATTCAAGTTATGAATGCGACTGTTACTGGTTACACTAAAGACAGTACCCACGTGATATTTACTTGGAAAATATCAATAAGATTTATCAATACATTTTAAATAATATTGTATGGGAAAAATGCTAAAAAAATCTCCAACTTTCCCATTTGAA
>OVAV01002623.1:0-10970 GCA_900406375.1 Iberis amara
CTCGTCAGCCGGTCTTGAACCCAAGCCCATCTCTTATTGTGAAATAAAAGATCATTTCTTGTTTTCCAGATACGCTAAAGAAGATATGGGGCAAGTCCCATACAATAAGCCTCAGTAATGGTATTTCTAGCTTGAATTTTGAGATGCAGGCTAATGTATCTTCTAATTGACCATTGAACCTAGTAGTGGATAACTCTTCAAAGGGAACAAGCTGCTAGACTTCTGTGGAGACTCTACAAGAAAAAAAAAGAAATGATAAATTGTATATGAATCTTCCCCACAAAATAGACATTGATTAGCAACGCGAAGACCCCTCCTCTGTAGTTCATGAGTCACTCATAATCCTTTATGGACCAGTTTCCATATAAAGTGTATGATTTTGTGTTGAACTAGCATTTTCCAGATGGTCTTAAAGAGAGAAGTGGTGGCCAGAGCAGGAATGGGTGAGACCAAATCATTATGCATCAATTGATAGCCCTATTTAACAGAATAGTTACCAAAGTGAGTGAAGCTCCGTAAAGGCCTATCAGATCTACCAAACGATGAAGGTCTCGGTGATTGTACCACCTCCACATCTGTAGGATGTAACAAAGCTTGTCTAGAGACCAATTACAACCCGAGGAGTCAAGCAATGTTTGAACAATGGTAGAGTCATCATATGGAAATGATGGTGGTTGTGCAGGAGTATAAGATGCATGAGGAAGCCAATTATCTTTTCATATTCTAATAGTCTGACCATTACCCACAACCCGGTTTAATCCTCTCTTGAGTAACTCTATACCTCTATGAACACTAAGCCAAGTATGGCTTGGTCAATGACCCAAAGAAGCATCTAATAAAGTATCAGAGGAAAAGTATTTTTCTTTAAATACCTACGTGAGTAAAGATGCAGGTTCATTGAGCATTCGCCAGCTTTCTTTTGCCACCATTGCCACATTAAAACACTGAAGTTCACGAATTCCAACTCCCCAATTTGATTTTGACATAGTAATCTTATTCCATGAAATCCAATTGATCTTGTGCATATGATAGTGAGGAACTCCACCAATGCTTCCGCATCATTTTGGTGATCGTAGAAGTTATGGAAGATAGAAGCATAAAGCAAGACATGGTATAGGTTGGGAGAGAAGTGATGACAGCCTTCAGTAGGGTCTCCTTTCTTGCAACAGATAAGAAATTATTGGACCAGTGCTCCAATTTATTTTTTATTCTCATAACAAGTGAAGAAAATGTTGTTGTTTTATTGCGTCCGCTAAGTTCAGAAAATCCCAAATATTTTCCAAAGCCACCAATATTAGAAATGTGAGTAATAGACTAAAGTTGAAGCTTGATGATGAAGGGCACTGGCCACTAAACATGACTACAGATTTGCTAAAGTTGACCTCTTGTCCAAACATAGCTCCGTATAGTTTAAGGCGCATGATTACATGTTGACATTTAGAGGCTTCAGCTCTACAGAACAGCAGGCTATCATCTGTAAATAACAGATGACAGACTGTTGGACCATTTCCACTGGCTTTAAAACCCCTAATAGAACCTTTGGCCACTAGATCTTGAATCAGAAAAGAGAGAGTCCTTCAGAAACAATAAAATAAATAGAGTGAGATAGGATCACCTTGGCGAATGCCCCTATGTGGAAAGTCATATTACAGTTGTTTGACAACATAAATAATAGAAAGTCATATTAAAGTTGTTTTCCAAAATTATCTCCATTTAAGTTTCTAAAACTTATGTCGGATTAAAAATCTCTCTCTCCTCTTTTTTTTCTCGAGAATCTTCTCCACCGTAAGGTGGTGAGTGGCGAGCTCCAGCGACTACTCTTCTGAGCACGGGCTTTTACACTGCAACTTGTATCTTCCGGCGAATTCAATGGTGGAGGAGATGTTCGGCCCAGCTCTTCATCTGAATTATATGTGGCGGTGGCCTCTTCTTTCTTTCTAATTCACGGCAAGGCTTTCTATCGATTGTAGTTTCTGTGCGGGGATATGGGTGAGCATACTAAAAAACGGCGAACCTCTATTGTGAAGACAGCTAGGATCGGCAAATAGGCTCCAAATCTGATGGCGCCGGAGGGTTTGGGGAGTCTACTCTCTCTCGGAGACGACGTTTCTTGTCTCCTCTGACTAAGCCAACCGCCTTCTGTATGTAGCTTGTCCCCTCCGCTTCTCCTTCTCCGTCGAGCATTAGAGATTTCCATACCCTTCTTCCTCCTTTTGTTGTTTTCCCACTTGTGGCCGTCGGTGAGTGCGCAGTATAGAGTCTGCGGTTGTGCATGGTCCTCATGTTGATAGCTAGGATTTTTCTTTTGGTTAGGTGGGCTGGGACAAATTAATGGGTTATTTGGGTTTAAATCGTGGACGGATTTGGGTTTAAAGTTGGTGTTATTTGTTTGTATTGAAATAGGCCCAAATGGAAAGTTGTATTAGGCTTATTTCTTGATTAAGTTTATAATCCTTCAAAATAAATAGGTTTTTAAAACTTCATATTATTATCTTTTTTTATAGTATTGAATAGATTTGGGTATTCGGGTTTCTCTTTGGGTAATTTAGGTTTTGTTTTTCTACCAAAACCTGATATGGAACAGGTTTTTTTTTGTTCGGACTTTTCGAGTAATTTTGATTTTTGATATTGTCTTTTGAGTTTACAATTTGGATTTTTCGGATAACATGGATAATTTAGATAATTTGGATCCAAAATCCAACTAAAATCCGAATTACCCAAACCAAAAAACCTAAAATACAACCAAAAACCCAAATTACCCAATATTGTATATAAACATCTGGCGAATATCGTGAGTGAGAAAAGCTGCGGTCTCTTACCCTACACTCTTCGGAGTTCGGACGGAGCACAAAACATAAGTTTCCTTGTCAACTAACATCAAACTTCTATTTTGGTAAGTTGTTAAACGATAGAAATGACCGACCAAAAAGAAGACTGCATAGATTTATATGAACATATAATCCTTTAATGCGACAATGATAACGATTTAACCAAGAAACTACATTAGATAATCTAATACATCTTCCACTTAAGACAAAATCTTCTGCCCCACATCCTCTTGATGGGTAAAATTATATTCCAAGAAAAAAAGTACTTACTTCCTTTGTAGTATGTACTTGGAAGATCTCTTTAAGTAACAGATCTCCTCCACTTGCTCTGTTTTCTTTTTTCCTTTTTTCCTTTTTTGATTTAACGTTTCTCGTAGAGAAGAACTTGTGGTTGCAAGTGTCCTCTCTCACACATGGAAAGTACATCACTCCAGCTACCGATCACCTGAAGATAATACATACAAAAAAATAGATGATAGATAAATGTTCCTGCAAATGTCAAAGTGTGTTTTATTAATCTTACCTTCACGTTTTTGTCATCGTACATGATCCATCGATCTTGTTCATGACTATACGCAAAGCAATGATAATGCTGTCCGTAATAACAAACCTGTAATTGCAAAAACAACAAAGGGACAGCATTCAATTATGAAAGCCAATCCATTTAAAGTTAAAAACCATTGCTAGAGTAACTAACGTAGTACGTACCACGGAAACTAATCTATATGTGCACTTAGGGTCCAGACCACGGTACATGATGCTGATGTCTATCTCTGTATTCAATGCTGCGAGAGTAGCTGCTATGTCTTCTACAGTTTCGCATGTGTTTTGCCACCCTAAAACTGTAGTAAAAACATGTGGTGGAGTGGTGAGAATATGGTGGATATGGTTGGGTTTCCCACACCCACCAGCTTCGGCATCGCAGGCTAGTTGATGGTTCATCTCGACAAGATTTAATAGTTCGTCAAATGAATTCTCAGCGCATGTAACCTATTAGGCATAAAGTGGAGCAAAACCACGGTGAATTATCTAATATATTATGTGAAACACAAGTCTAATGTATGTGCACTCATATGATACCTTCATGGTTCGCAGGGCACTAGCGTTGATGTTATGGAAAAAGGAAGTGTACTTCATATGCCTTGACTCTAGCCCACAGCTGTAGCAATTCATTTGCTCAAAAATATCCATTCCAAACAGTGAATGAGCGATACATGTGTGGTTGGCACAATCCCAAGAACCCGTACAGTTGCTCTTCGAAGATTCCGTGTCAGACACGCTTGAGCTTTGAGCAAATGAGCGATGAAGGCAGTCAAAGATCACAGCCAGTACTTCTGAAGCATCGTTCATCTGAGCCTGCCCATCAAATTATGCCCACGTTAGGCTCCTTGATGAAAACAAAAGCATATTCTGTATAAGGATAAACATCTTAAACCACAGATCAATTCATTTACCTCTTGGAAGAAGCTGCTATCTGGATACAAATTACTCAATGCAATCCTGAGAGATGAAGGAGCCACAGGCTCTTTTTGTGTTTCACTCGAAGCAGCACTTAAAGCTGTAAAAATTTCATACAATGAGCAGACAACACAAGGATTTCCCACGTGATCGTGCTCTAGCGTTGAACTCTGCAAGAACTCAGTCCGAAACAACCCCAGGTTCCATAGAGACTAAGATCAAAACAAAGACAAATAACTACGCATTCAGCAAATAAAAATCTTTTAAGCTGGATATTATGAACACTTATACCCAAGAAATCAACAGTTTTTGAGAATTACGGTTACCTGTATGATAACATTCAAAAAGCAGTTGTATTCACCAACTTCATTCTGAAGACCTGTGCCAAATACGGCAACTTCGGTCGAGCTCTGAGGCTCCTTTAGGACATCAGAAACCCCATCACCGTTTACCTCCAGAGGTGCCCTCAAACATGACGTCATATTTCTACCTCCTTGGTATGCATCTTGATTGACAAAAAAAAATTCAGCATCAGATCAACTTATCAGGGGATTAAGACATCTAGGATAAAAGAATGTGTACTGATATGGAGAGTAGTGGTGTACAATGAACCATTCTTTATGCAAATGACATTGTCAGACAGACAAATGGTCATGAAATTGGGTAGCAATTTCAGAAGTTGATTAAGAGACATGTTAAACAAACAGGGATGGTTGAAAACTACCAAGGCTTTGACGCACTGCCTTTTTAAGGTCAGCTTGAAATCTTTCTTCTTCATCCTCTTCTGCATGTAATTGTCTTAATGTCTTTGTTCCTGCATCTTCATCATCAGCTTATAATATCAAATGCAAGATGAAGGATTTCAAAATACAGTTTATAAAAATCAACACTGTCATTCCCTGTTAACAGAAAAGCAAAAATCAATATACACTAGTAACTAGTTACAGAGGCGTCAGTGAACTATAAGCTCCAACATATAAAGCAGTTCATAAGTGCCTTAACTGTCTTTTCCCAGGCGCATCTAATACTCAAGTTCAAAAACTCAGGAAGCTGAGAAAAATAATCTAGATCCACGTCACAACTATCATTCATTAAAAACATGAGAAAGAAGGATCTAGGATTTTATTTTTTTTTAAAAGACGTACCACCATTACTACTTAGAGTTTCAGATTGTCTCTCATTTTCAGTGCCTGACTTCTGAGATTCGCTAATTTTGTTGTCCAAAGGTGTGACCTGATATGTTCCATCAACTAACTTCTTAGAAGCTTTTTGGCGTCTACCCCTCCTCCCAGTGCGTTGGTCAGATTGGAAAACATCAGCTTGAGTAGCCACCCCATTAGCCACTATTGCAGCACGAAAAAAAATGTCTCAGAAAGGTCAGCTGCAACATACTTTCAAATTATTAGACAAGTGGTAACCTTTTTGTGCTTTAACACCCTCCATCATTGCAGCATCAGATATCACACAATGAGTTGTTGACAGAAAATCACCATTCGTATTCACTTCAGTTCCTTCCAAGCAATTAAGTAGTCCATTCCTTTGAATCCAGTTCTCCTAGTAAAGCAAAGAAACAAAAAAAATTAACGTCAAGTGATGATTAAAAAAAAACTACATCACCTTTTCTTGCAACTCTATAGACGGGAAAGCTCACCTGACTTGTGGATTCTTCTTGTTCTTGTAAAACTAAATCATCACCGACATTATCTCTACAAACATCATACACTGACTCTGCAATATTCATCGGAACAAAAGAGCTGGATTTCTTTTGTTGTTCTGCAATGTGCTTCTCCTTAGCTTCATTCTCTATTCTCCTTTGATACTCTAGAGATTTTTCAAGTTTTATCTCCTCTAGCTCAAGCTCCATTTGGCGTCTGTATTCCTCCTCCATTTTTTTTGAAGCTTCAACAGCCTCAGGAACAATATTAGCCTCTGAATGATCACCAAAAGATGAAACCGGAGGGAGGCTGGGAAAAGAAATCATCAAGTACATCAAAAATAGGTCATTCACCACCAACAATTTCAGAACGAAAGGTTTTCGTGGTTACCACCATCTGAACTAAATTTTTGTATAGTGGATCTTCACCTGTTTACAGTTAAATCAACATCAAAGCGGTGATTGTTTCCAGTAGTAGCCTATAACAAAATGTTAAAGCTAGTTACAAATACAGAGAAGAAAATAGCTTAAAAGTAGACAACAGAATCAAACCTTCAAATCCCTCAGTTTTTTTGTGTCTTTAATCCTTTTCTTATCCTTGGACTTTTCATGCGTGTGTTTTGAATTATCATTTCTTCCTCGAGCCTCCTTCTTAGAATCAAGAGCAAGCTCAACGAGAAGTGCTTCTCTTGCAGCATCAGACTTCTCCGTGGCATCTTTCTCAGCCAATGCCTCCAAATGTGCCTGGAGAAGGAGAGATTAAGATGGAAATGCCGAATAGAAGCCAAAACGACACTGCAAACAAAGGAAAGAAGAGTAACATGGTCTAGTCTAATGAGTTAGATACTTACCCGCATGTAGGATTTCAGCAACGGTAATAGAACTATCTGATAATCATTCGAGGAAACAGGTCCAAGCTTTAGCTCTAATTGCTGCATCCCAGTAACATCACGCATCATTCGCGCGTCGATTCTACTAAGCTGTGGTAGCACACATACAGAGTATTTGTTTAGGCCGAAGTCACGAATTAATTACCTCAGTAGTGTTGAGTAAAGAGAGAAAAGGTTACCTCTGCAGACAACTGCTCTTTTTGTTTCTGGATGGCAATCTCTATAAAATTGTCAGCCTCGTGAAAGGAATCCTTCATCCCCCATTCATCAGCTTCACCAGATTCCAGATCATGTAGCTGTGAACTCGTGCAGGCATATGATTCTTCATATCCAAATTGATTGTGGTTAAGAGATTCTGCATCTTTCAAAACATTTGTTATAGCATCTAACTCAAATCTACTACTGATAAACACCAACTCATGGTCACTCTCAGTTAGCTCTTCTCTTCGTTTTCTCAGCACAGACTCATAGCTTTCATGGGTAAACCCTGCTGAAGTCTCCCTCTTTCGGCCTTCGTCAAGACAAAGGTCTTCAATAGTCTGTAGTGCTCCCTCGTAGCTTAAATGCTCACATTTTCTCTCACAGAGGTTCTGCAAGTGACAGAACTCCTTCTCAAGAATCTGCATGATCTCGAGTCCTTGATTTGTTTTTTCTTCCTTTGTATGCATCCACGACACAATTTGTTCACCGCTAGAGGGTCCAGTGAAGAGCCATGAAAGAAATTCATCCACACCAGAAGACACATTGTTGCCATTAGCAATATCTCCAGAACTTGTTATAGCTCCATCATTCACTGTTGTCCCCATATATTTTTCTTGGATGCACACAGTGCCAAGCAATTTTTCATCAAGATGAAGACATGAATCTCCACCATCAAGAAGAATCTCCTCTGTAACTTCAAGACCCAGGTTGCCAAAATTAACTTCATCGTTGGGTTTACTTTGTTCAGGATATCGACTCAATCCACAAGCCTGTGACAAGTCTTGCATGAATTTAAGAATTTTTCTGAGCTGGTTAGCTCCCAAAAAGCAAATGCATAAGGGTGACTGATCTAAACCACGATTTAAAAATCGCGAAACTGAGGCTATATTCCGGAGTTCATCCAGCGTATATTGTATCACCTTATCATGGTGGCTGGCAGCTAAATATTTGTGTCTAATAAGTATCTCAAAGGCGGCACGAATTTTTTCAAGGAGCTTTGTACGTTCAGGATCATCAGATATCGGCCACCCACCAGGAAATGGAAATGGAATCAACAACTTACCCTCTTTAGATTCATTCTCATCATAACTGCTGCAAGCATCTCCGAGGTTTTCTTTCTCTAGTGAAGTATCATTCCATGCATCCTTGAAGCAGTCGTCACGATCTTCCATAACATCTCCAGAGTGAAACTCATTAAACTCGGAATTTTGGATTTTCTGCTGACTGCAAAGCAACTTCACCGCAGCAGAAACATCCAATGGTTTCCATGGGGAACTAAGAAGCATCTCAATCCTCTCACTGTTGAGACTTTGAGGCAAAACCATTTGCATTTTAGGTAACACGTTACCCATGTGCTCCTGCACAATATGCTGCATATGAGCCTCAGAATCCATGAACTTTTCACTACACCGACAACAAACCCAGAACCTCCAAGTCTTATTAGCTTCACAGAAAGACAGAGCTTCACTTATTATCTCATTTGCATTGCCATCCTTTGATGCACTAAAGTGACTCTTAAGATCGCTAACCTTAACTCTAAGAAATTCTTTTTTCATCTCTGTACTCACAGATTCCCAATATGACCTAACCCGATCCCTTCTTTCTGCTGCGGAGCCATTTTTCCTTGCATTTCCATGCTTTCTCCTCTCACCGCTTCTCTGACTTGCACTTAACATTGGATCTGATCCGTTGTTGTTAACAGTTTCTGTGTTATCCGGCAAGGAAGATTCTGGTTTCTGCTGCATTAACCTATGTGCAGCTACCCTCACTTCAATCTCCTTCCTCCTCTCTTCAAGAGTCTTAGTAGCTTTTTTAATCTCATTGGGTCTCTTGGTCTGAATCAAATTACTCTCAATCGGATCCTCGGCCATCCTCCTAATGGGGATCAACCGAAATTTCTCTTCACCATTTCCTAAGTTTTTCATCCAAGTGGACAATGAACCAATATTAGATTTCTGTATCAGTGACCTGAGCTCATCTTGTACATGAGCAATACGAGCCTCAGGTGTCAATATCTTCTGCTGATTCTCATCCTGCAGACTCTCTTTCGCAGGATCAATGGGGTATTCAATCGAGAGAGCACGTTGGCACTCTTGCACAACTTCCTCATACTCTCTTCTGCCATCGTTAGCAGCCTCGTACAGAAGATTCGCATAAAAATGCCCAAACTCAATCGAGTTTGGAGATAGTTCCACAGCTTTTCTAGCAGAATCAATAGCGTTACGCAGATACCTATGTTTCGTAGCTAGATCTTCGAAGACCGAAGCAACCTTCACGTATAGAGTTCCCTGCACACGGTGGATTAGGGCAGAGTCTTGGTGGCGAGAGCATGATTCCTTCATGAGCCGAATAGCCTTGTTGTAGCTCCCCCGTTGGAATGACATCAGTGCCTTCTCGCATTCCAGTTTGATCACACCCGAATCCAACGGCTCGGCATTAGCGTCCGGTCCGGGAAATCCGCCTTCATTGAAGCTACAAGCGGAAATCTCAGACGGCTTCACCTCTACCGCCGCCGCAGCAGAAGACGGCGATGGTTTGGAGCGAGGCGCGGGGGTTTTCTTTTTCTGACCCATCCACGATTCAGCTCAAAACTAATCTAATCGGCATGAAGGATAAACAGAGAGAGATGTAGACGCGAGTGTCTATATGAATACGCCCCACCAAATGCTCAAAGATAGTTAAATCGGAAATTAAAATACAGTCAACATACAGCGTCGCCTGGGAGATCCCGGCACCGTAAAACGGCGGAGAATCGACGGAGAGGGTTGGTGAGGGAAAAGAGATTAGAGAGTAGAACAAGAGTCGTCGTTGTACTATCCCTCTCTCTCTCTCTCTACGAAGCCGGAGGGCAAAATCAATTAAACCGAAAAGGTAAAATAGGAGACAAGGGAATTAACAATTTAGATTGCGATTACGAACCGGTTTGCTGTTTGGTTTTCTCTGTGAATTGCAAACCAATCATCCAAACCAGGACGGTCCAAATGGTGGTCTTTAATCGAAAAGGTTTATAAAAGTTTTTAACACAAACTAGCTTTAGGGGGTGTTATTGGTTAAGGTATTTTAATGGATTTATAAATCCATGAGAATTTGGAAATATGTGGATTTTGAAACCATTGGATTTTGAAATACCATGATTNATTCTCAAAAGACAAAAGAGAAATTTATAAAATACCCTCAAAATAAGTTTTTTTTATTATACAAAAATATTTTTTCAAAATTAATACAACTATAAAATTTGAATTTTAAAAGTTTAAATTTTTGAATTTGAGTTCACTAATCTACTATATATTAAAAGCAAAAAATTTTGAAAAATAAATATTTTGTTTATAATTTATTACATTATGTGTCGTTATTTTAAAGAAAAATTATTTTTCTAGTAAAATAAAAATAACAAATGAATAAATGTTTTGTATTTGTTGTCAAACACTTTATAAAATATCTCATACTATTTATCAATGTAACCAAATTCATCTCTAATTATATAGCATTTTTGAACAAAATTAATGTTTAGTTTTAGAGCTTTAAATTTATAGCATTTTTGAACAAAATTATTTTGTGATATTTATGAAAATAGAGAGAATGTGATATTTTGTAACTAAAACTAAAAACAATGACATTTTTGACAATCTCCTTACCAAAATACCATTTTTCTTTTAAAAAAAAATCATCAAAAAGATTATTTGCAAAATAAAAATATCATTAAAAACTTATTTTAAAATTATTCACAAAATTAAATCATAATCCGAAAACTAAGGGGGTGTTATTCAATTATGGATTTTAAATCAACTTCATTTGATTTATAATCTAGTGTTATTCAATAGCTGATTTTAAATTATATTTTAAAATCTAGTGTTATTGGTTATAGTATTTGAAATTCATTCTTTAATANTTTAATAGAGTTTGAAATCCATTCATTAATAGAGTTTGAAATCTAGTGTT
>OVAV01002624.1:0-10970 GCA_900406375.1 Iberis amara
TGTTATAGTTTTGGTGCAGGCTTGATGGGTTCACTTGTGTACATGAGGATGCTTGGTAACACTGTAGATGCCATGGCAGATGGAGCCAGAGGAGTTGTCAAGTAACTACTTGTTTCTATTCATATTCCTATCGGTCATGTATATCGAGATGACTCACTCACTCACTCGTCGTTTTTTCGTGGTTGGTTTCACAGAGGTGCAGCTGGACAGCCGCGGTTACTAGTCCCTGTTGTGTTGGTTATGATATTCAATAGATGGAACGCGTAAGTATCTTACTCTTGAGCATTATATATCTGTCATCAAAATTAACTTGGTTACATTAATCATGTTTTGAATTCATAAAATGCAGAATACTTGTTCCTGAGTATGGTATCATGCACTTGGAGTTGATCCCAATGTTGGTTGGTTTCTTTACTTACAAAATTGCTACATTCTTCCAAGCTATTGAAGAAGCCATCTCTATTACTACTCAAAAGACTGAAGACTAAAGGCTCCAACTTCAGTTATTTAGTAAAGTTAGATTGCCATGGTTCATAATCTGCAGACTGGTTAGTTGAAAGTCATTGTTGTAAGAAATGTGTCCATACACAAAAAAATGTATGTGGTAAAAATGAGCAACTCTCATATTCATTTGTAGTAAAAAAAAAAGTTTTAAGAGATAACTAAGCACAGAGAGCAAAATTTAGAAAAGAAAACAGAAAAAACTGAAAGATGGTTTTAAAATTTCAGACCAAACCAGATCCAGTGTTTGTTTGTTGTACAATGGATTGAAAATGCCTAAAACATGAAGATAATACGAATTAAAGACCTATCTACTCTTCCCAAATAAGAATAATGTGGTATATATATATATATTTATTATGAAAGTACTCTTCAAGAACCAAAAAAAAAAAAACACTGCCTCTGGAACCATGAATCACACCAGAGAGGCAAGCTTAATAGACATGCTTGTGTCTACATTTGGTGTCTTTGCCTGTTCCACAACTATCAAAACTGAACTCTACGTATTTCTCTCTCATAAGTAATTTAAGAGCAGATGTTTAATGAAAGGTAGGCTGCTTTCTTAGCTATAACATCTCCTCTGCAACAAAGTGGTGCTAACACAGGGTGTACTCGCAATCTAGCAAGCCTCTAAGAATCTCTTCACAATTTGGGCGTTCTTCAGGCTCTGCCCAACAATCTGCACAGGAATTATGGAAAATTTTTACTCAAAAGACTATAGCAATATGAGAGAGTAATACAGAGATCAAGAAAGTTGAGTGTTAGAACCTGCAATTAGTTTGCTGAGAGGACCATCAGGAATCTCCAAGCGTGACCTTTCGTGCGCAACAGCAAAGATAACCTAAACAAGTAAACATTCATAGATCAATCACATTCACATTTCAACACTAGAGAATTCATTACACAGAGCATATTATACCTTCTCAGGTGGAACTCCTTCCCATGGTTTACGTAAAGTAGAAAGTTCCCACATTATGACCCCAAGACTAAAGATATCACACTTCTCTGTAAAAGGTTCGTTGCGAATGAGTTCTGGAGCCATCCATTCTGGGGTACCAGCAGATGAAGTGTCCTTCATGTTTTCTTCATTCATTATTCTTGATAGCCCAAAATCACAGATCTTCACTGTCCAATGTTTGTCCACTAGACAGTTGGCACTTTTTAGGTCACGGTGAACTATCTTCATTCGGTGTATGCACATCAAACCCCTTCAAAACATCCCATTAAACATACAAAACAACATCAAATACGCATATATTGGAACATAAGAACCAAGCTATGTACCTGCAGATGTCTCTAAGCATCCTGAGTCTTCTATGCCAGCTAAGTTTCTTTTTCTGACCACTCATATGGATCAAAAAGTACAAAGATCCCAGCTCCATGTATTCTGTAATCATGGATAAGCGTGGAGGTTTTGTGCATGCACCCAGAAATAGTACAACTGCATAAACAAGGATCATGACTTATATGATAAAAGGTAAATGCAGAATATAATCTTAGACATATCTCCACAAATTATTTGATAAACATGAAAAAATAGAAAGAAAGAGGTAAGGAGAATAAAAAATCACCATTTGGGTGGCGAACACGGCTGAAGAGAGAAAGATAACCAAGATCCCCAGGGCAAACAGCAAAAACCGTTAGTAGATATGTACACAGAGATTAATCGAATAATGACCAAGAGTTTGGCAACAAGATACCTGAGAATTGATATCTCATTGCAGAAATCTTCCATGTTTTCAGCAGTAAGATCTTGCTCCAGAAACAATTTGATTGCAACATCTGTCCCATTCCATACTCCACGAAAAACTTCACCAAAAAACCCTAGGTGCAAAATATAAGACAATGTTAGCTTATACGAAAGTTTTGAAATAAGTTAACATGGTAGTAGTAAATCAAGAGCAGCTTACCAATCCCCACACGAGTTCCAACAGTGAGCTCTGAGAAGTCAATGTCCCATTCTTGATAAGGTAATAGAGGCTGATTCTCCAATGTGGTAGACTCGACCACTTTATTCCATGTATCCTTCACTGCAAAGTCTGAGGGACCTCTTCGTTCAAATCCTTGAATCCTATAAGCATGCGGAGATGATGGTAATGACATTGCCTTCTTTGAATTTAATGCATCATCATGATGGAGACCAGACACCTGAGAAAGCAAAATTGAAAGCACAACAAACTTAGAGGTACGAGCAACTTAGAACTTTTAGACTGGTTAAAATATGGGGAGTGAACTAGTACCAAGCAACAGTCACTCTTACTAACAGAGAGCCCAAACTTACATTGTTAACGATACTTGAGCTGTTTTCATCCTCTCTGCCATGCAAGAGACGGTTTTGCTTTGATTTCTCATACATTTCTCGTACAGCGCTTCAATAATTCGTAGCATTAAAGTCAGTAAACAAGCAAATCATTAGATCACAACTAACTCTAGATGAGTTCTTTTGACGATTTTCAGTACAAAATTATCACAAAGTTAAAGGAGTGCCATTAAATGGCTTTCAGCTTTATGACCATCAAAGTGAAGATATAGTTCCGTGTTAATCATATTACCATCTCACAGACACCTAAGCATCTCAAAAGTTTGGGCATAGCAGTTTTGCATTCTAGATGACTGACTTATGCCGTAATTTCATGTGACATCTCATTGGCAGCTGTTAACATGAGTGTAGATTTTCAAATTACCTTACCAATTTAAATTTACAGAATAAACTCGAATAGTCTTCATTTAATGCAAGCGGAAGATGACGAAAGTGGTGGTAAAGGATGAAAGAAGAAACAATGCGCATGGATAAGAATACCAACCTTGCAATGTCGTCCCCAATCTCTGGGGTGATCCTAAGACTTCGCCGTCTAGTTTTACGAATTTCTGATGTGGATGAACTGTTTGAAAGCTAGAAAATATTAAAAACACATATTGCTCTAGCCTTCTAGTAATAGTTAGATCAGAATCTTGACAAACAATGCAAGATTATTAGAGTATAATATCACTGAGTTGGAGTGAAATAACAAAGAGAAAAACTGATATTTGAGCCGCTGTTATTTCAACAACATATAAAAGCATGAAAATTTCAGTAAAGATTGATTTGTGGGATGTATTCATGAATATTGTATAAGCAACTTAGCTAATACTGGAACCTCCAAAAGAACATGCTGACTAGATGTATAGGAAAAGGAATGGCATACTGAAGATTTTGGCATGTTTTATGTAAAAATGAACTACCTTGAAGGAGATGCATCACCAACGTAATTCCTACATGAATTTCTTCCACCACTCAACATTGATCGTCCACGCGATCGCAGAGATTGGTCTTCTGGACTGCACATGTAAGAGATCTTTCTACATTAGAATAAAGAGAAAACACTATGGACAACTCGTATAAAATCGCTTATCAAATTTCCCTACAGACATTTTTATCAAAATACTTAAATATAGAAACAGGAATTTTAAAACTTTTCAACTCATTACTACATCTATAGAGGCAACAAGAGGTCGCATGAATAAATAGTTTGTTTCCTTTTTAACTAACTATAATCCAAACAACAAAGGGCACGAATAAAACCTCGAACTAGCTGTCCTCTGCTCAGCAATCGCTTTTCTGCGGCTACTACGTCTCCAGAATACAGTGGCAATATTTGGTTCGGTACGCGATGTGTGGCTGAAGAAAAAAGTAGCAAATCTCTATCATACTGAATCCTACAACTTGCAGAAATATATAGTAGGCTGAACAGTTACCTCAATGATCTTCCCATAGCAATAGCAGGTCTGAGCATCAAACTACGCATTGATGAACCGGATGCATCTGGATAGCCTTCTAACTTCCGATGAAATTGAAGATTGTCATCTTTTTCTATACTGTAACATAGGAAACTATTCATCACTCCAGGGTATAGAGATGTACTGGAATGATCTGACTGTAATATCCTTAAGATAGAAAATCACACAACGGAAGCCAACCTCTCAGGATCTATTCTCTCATATAACGGACTATTTGGCTCCAAAGGTGAGTCACAAGAATCGTTTTCTGCAGAATCACTCTCTCCAGCATGTAAAAGGTGTGACATGAAAATTGCCTTTGCTGATCGAGGTACCAACTGACCAGGAACTCGGATCAGATCAACTAGTAATTCAGCGGAATTCACCACAACTGTAACAGACATGTGTTTGTTAAAGTCCATGCAATCCAGAGTCCCATCATTAGGAAGGCCCTGCTCAAGTGAATCAAAAGAGAAGCTAAGTTGATTTTTAAAACAAAAATAGCATAAGATCCAATCATCTAGATCAGAACATTTTCTTTGTGCAACATGTTCAAAAATCAGAAACTGAGGCTCACCACCACCAACCGACTTTCAAGTCCTACAGTATCAGCTAGAACTTTGAACAAAATTGCCCGAGCTCGACAACAACCACGCTTAATTTGGCCAAGCAACTGCGCACCATGATTTTCAAACAAGAAACTATTTTCCTCTAGAGCAAGTTTTGAAGGGCTTTCCAACGTCGGACGTCTGTAAAAGTCAGCTACCTGTTTGATGAGGATGAATTTTATAAGCAATAGAACACAAACACGGCTTAAGAAATAAATGCCAACTACAAGAATATGCAATGCATAATTGTGACAAAGAGAGAAGAATCATCACATAATATATACCGTTCCAGCTATTTTCTTAACCATCAAAGCAGGATTTGAGCCGCTGACGAGTGTAGTGATCAACTGTTTTAGCATTATAAGCTTCTTATCCTTTTGAAAGTCAACAAGAATTACTTCAATTCTGACACCTTCCTCTTCCAAAGCATGAAGCTCACCCGGAGTAGGTAATCTGTTATATAGTTCCTTTACTCTCTTATCCTGGAACAAAATTTAACATCAGAAGCTGCATCCGATAGATCTTCACAAGCGAAGAAATACAAATTCAGTGAGTGGACATATAGCTCACCGGAACAACTGAGTAGAAACCACTAGGAACTGGTTCAGTGAGCATTCCGGTATCCCAAAGAAGTTGTGATGCTCTTTGACCTGGAGAACAATCCTGCTCACCACTTCTAGGGGACACCTTATTCAAAGCTTCTCCTTGAGATTCAACAGAAAGTGACTTGACCCTTTCCGCAAGCTCAGAAAGCCAACATGTAGTACTTGAAGCTCCCTGCTGTGTAGAGCTTGTATCATCTCGTCTCTCTTCCATCTTTCAGGTATCTGGTATGTATTACTCTTACCCCATAAGAGGCCTTCTAAATTGATAACAGTGCTCTGATTGGTGCAAAATTTGACCCATCTGCTCTTGTTTCTGCACTAAATGAGAAAATGAAATGTAACCTTATAAGACAAAGAAATTAGCTGAAAGTGTGAAACAACATAAATCTGTAGATAGCCAAAAGAAAAAGGACTAAACGAGGTTTTTTTGTGCCCACCGGAGCAAACCAAGGACACTATGTAGTAAAGCAATCAAACTTTATGTAATGAATTCGTTCTCACACCCCTTGGCCCACAGAATTAATATCAAGAAAGATTGAAGAATAATAGCATCCAAAAATCTGCACAAAAAGGTACAATTCATCGCAGAACTGAAGAATCATCACACATTTAATGAGTCATATCGAGAAGCTAAATCATCCTAATTATAGCTCACATCCAGGATTCAACCCAGAATGCAATTACAGGAAACTCCGAAACGTTCAGATGGATTATCAATAGTGAGGTTATCTCTGCAGATGCATTTGAGTAACCAATGGAAACTCATCAAAACTTAAACCGAAATCAAATGAAAGGATGATCAAATGCAATATTATGGAGGAAAGAAAACAACAAGAAGGTTATGAAAATGGAAGAATGTAAAAGGATCTAGGAGGGAACATCGACAATACCGGCGATAACAATGAAGACACAGAGCATATCGGAGAGCCGAAGCTTCGTCTAAGAGGATTAAGGAGAGAGGACGAAGATGACGAGAAGAGGTCACGTGGGAAGGGAGGGAGATGTCACGTGACTTTTGGGGAAGATGGGACCCATTTTAGGGTAAATCCCAGCTGGCAATGGGCTGTTGGGCCTGTCAAGTCAAAGGCTGCTCTCATTGGACCCTACTTTATTTGTTCATACGTTAACCAAATATAGTTCATACGTTACTTACTTATAGTTACATCCGTCAGTTATATATTTTTATTATTCTATAAAAATATATAATAGTGAAAACAAACAAATATACATACTCTCTGCATCAGGAAAAAAGGTTCAAGTAACTGCACATAATTTTTTGTCACAACAAAATTTTTTTACAAAAAAAATCATACTTTTATAAAACTAAAATACCAATTATCATCTACATAAAGATAGCTCAACTAGTAACAAAATAACTTGTTACATTATCTATACATTAAAAATAATGAGTGCGTAGCATATATATAAGAATGTAAGATTGGGGGATGTTAAGCCATTATAAAACTCCAGCAATTTGTAAACAATAAAAACTAAAACAGGTTAAATCAGCTAGAGATTGAATGGTTACGTTGGAAGAAAAAACTATGAGGAAGTTATTCGAATAAGAAAGCCAATGGAGAAGAAAACAATAGAATTTAGGTGAATAAACACAAAAATCATATTCTTTTTCGAGCCCATTTATAAATATAGCAAGAATGGATAACAGATGGCAACAACTCTCTTGTGGCCATATGTTATTGTTTTTGTTATTGAGCAGCAGCAGCAGCTAAGGAAAAAAATGCGCTGATAAATGACTGTTTGTGGGGAGTCCCCACATAAACAAATTGCAGGAGAAACAAAATGTAGCTTCTTCTTGTCTTATTGACTCTTCAAAAAAACAAATGGTTTGACTGTGAGGTAAGTAAATAGTTTAAGATGACTTGGTGACTTCATGAATAGCATTCGCAAGGTATCCCACATTTCCTGTCGTAACACCAGCCATACTGCATCCAACCAAACATCATGAGCCTCAACCAAATATGCTGATGTTATAAAATTGAAGCATTGAAATGAGAAATGAAGTAGTTGGTTACCTGATACGACCATTACGGGTCATATAGATGTGATATTCGCTTGTTAAGCGGTCTACCTGTTCTGGTGTTAGTCCACTGTAGCAAAACATCCCAATCTGTTTGCCATCAAGTACATATCATTTATGTGATTTTGTGAGCAATGACAACAAATCCTTTTTTTTGTAGTTACCTGGTTGGTAACGTGCTCCCATGGCAGAGGCGACCCTAACTTCTCAAGGCTTTCTCGCAAAGTAGTTCTCATGCCAATTATCCGATCCGCCATGATCTATTCGGTCATAAATTTCATCACAAAAGAGTGAATGTGGGATACGAAGTAATTGGTGATACAAACGATGAGAGTCTCCATGTATGAGCATGCAACATGGAATAGATTGCAAGCAGAAGGAGGACGCTTTTATAGTTTAGAGGAGATAACCAAAATGAAGGAATGTGTTACCTTAACTTCTTTTAGCCACAAGCTCTTTAACTCTGGGTCTCCAAGAATGGTTGAGACTATTTGCGCACCATGTAATGGTGGGTTGCTGTACATTGGTCTAGCTAGTTGCTGCAACTGACTTTTCACAGCCACAGCTTGCTTTTCATCTTCACAAAGCACACTGCAGTAGGAGATAAAGTAATCATGCTCACATTCAGTTCGTATGAAGAAAATGGGGTTCAAAGAAATTCCTGACAGAAAAAATGGATACCTAAGACATCCGACCCTTTGGCCGTAGAGTCCCATGTTCTTTGCATAGGACTGGGAAATTCCAATGTGATGACCATCCTCAAGAAAGATCCTGATGGACTTGGCATCTCTCGCTGGATCCCCACTGGCAAAACCTTGATAGGCCATATCGAAGAACGCAAAATGTTTTTTGGCCTGAAACGAGAACTCGCTGTAAGCATAAAGCATATGGCAGTTGACAGATCACAGACACTAAAAAGTGAACTGTAGACAAATAACTATAAAATATCAATAAACTATCACCTTAAATAGCTGTGATATCTCTCTCCACTGTTCCTCTGTAGGGTCTACTCCAGTAGGATTATGAGCACAAGCATGAAGAAGGAAGAATGAGCCTTCTGGAGCATTCTATGAAACAAGGCATAAGATAACAGCAGGTCATTAACAAGAATAAGATGTAAATATGCTTCTTGAAGAAGAAGAAGCTTTTGCTAACCTTCACATCATCCATCAATCCTGAGAAATCTAAGCCCTTGGTTTCTGGATGATAGTAATGATATGTCTTCTGAGGGACTTGTGCATCTCTCCAGATATTGTGGTGGCTGTTTCATAGAAGAAGAAAACATAAGCTAGACTGTTTTAGAAAATCAAAAGAAGCTTGGTCACGCTTACAAAGTAGAAATTATCAGCATATGAAACTCACTTAGACCAGGTTGGTACAGGAATGTAGATCTGTGAACCGGGACAAAAACGTTTCTGGAAGTCTGCAAACAATCTGCAAGCTCCAGTTCCAGAAAGAGACTGAACTGCAGCTATTCTTTTATCTTTAATAAATTCAGAGTTATCTCCATAGGCAAGCTTCAATGTTTCCTCCACCATTTTGACACTCCCTCCCATAGGAAGGTACTCCCTTTAACCGAATAATACAATAGCAAAACAGGTTTAATTCAGTTAAACACTACTTATTGGAACTTAGCCCATTATACAAACTTGACAATCAATTTTGCTGGTCTATCAACAGAGAAGCAGAAATCTTACATGAAAGAGCTCCCAGCAATTCTTCGCTCAGCTTCTCTGACACAATCCAAGACAACAGGCTTGCCATTATCATCACGATATGCCCCCTAAATGATTTTTCGCATAAGTTAGATTGTAAAGATAGCTTCCTTAACTAAAAGTAAAGCCAGCATTGCAAACAGATAACACGCCAACGAGTAAGAGCACAAAATGTCAAATCCAGAGGATTTCAATTTATATGTGAAACAAAATTTCAGATCAAAGGAAACGCAATATCCTTAAAATCCGTAGAAGCGGAAGAAGAAACAAATAGAAGGAGAGAGACTCACCACACCAACGTTTATCTTTTCGGGACTAGGATCAGCGAGAAAAGCCTCGGTAACTCCGAGAATCGGATCTTTAGGAGCAGGCTCGACGCTCTTCCACCATGAAGACATAGATCTCAAACTGAAATCGACGGAGATCGGACTCGTTGCTCGACGTGAAGCCGCGTTTCGGATCGTCATCGCCATTGCCATAACTCTAGTTTCTGTCTCTTACGTTCAACAGGAACAGAGAGAGAATCACTGAAGCGTTATATAGGGAGCGTTTGGAAGAATGAGCGACTCGTACGAAGTTAGGAAGATAAGGACGAAGGAGAGACACAAGTTGCTTAGAAAATGGCCTTGGACTGTGTGTGAGATAAGATTTCTTTTAATAAAGCTTATACAATACTACTATTTACTGATGTGAAGGAAAAATTAATGTTGTTTGCATCTATCTGACTTCTTTTGTCAGATTTTTCTCCTTTTTTAATAGGGATGCCCAACACTTGAATTCCAAAAAGTAATTCTATGTCAGTGAATAGTAAATATATATTTATTGCGGTTTTCTTAACTTTAATTAATAGCCTATATAGTTTTTTTTTTGTCGTCTATCTTAATGAATGTCTAAGTTGATAAAATAGATATAAGAGTGACTATTATTGGGTCACTTAATTATTTGTTTATATAGTTTCTTTAAATTACATATTATAAAAGATAGATTACATCTTCTATAATTGCCATGTGTCCTATTTTAAAAACTAAAATTTAGGCTTTAAATATTATAAAGTTACGTACCGGTGGACATTCGGTTTTTTCGGTTCAATTTTTCGATTGTTGGTTTTCTTATTTTTTGGCTAATTGAACCGAACAAAAGTTCGATTCGGTTCGGCATTTGGTTTGTTCGGTTTGGTTTTCATTTTTGAAGTTCGGTTTATTCGGTTCAAAAATCTTAATTTTGGTTAAATTTTTGGTCTATTTCCGGTTTGTTCGGTTAATTTTAAGATGTTCGGTTCGGTTCGGTATGGTTCGGTTAATTTAGTTAAAAAAATTATTGCCGAACCGAACTAAAATTAAAAAAATGTCAAATTGAATCAAACTAACTGAGTAAACCGAACCGAACTAACCAAACAAAATTTGGTTCGGTTCGGTTTATTCTTTTCGGTTTAAATGCCCACCCCTAGAGTTACGGATTGCAAATTATTATGGCCCAATATTTAATATATCTAGAAGACATGATTACATCCTTGATTTTATTACTTCCTCTTAACGTCGCGACACTTCTCTTGCATTCACATCTTTACGTTCTTCAACCGTTTTATATTCATGGCTATAAAACTATGCCATTCTAAAATTTTGATATGGGCATATCATTCTTTTGTTGCGAAGATTTCCAATCCGGAAAATTGCCAAATTTTCGGTTGAGCTTCTATGTATCAGTAGTTGTGAGAGCAGATTTTCCCTCACACCCAATTTAATTGAAT
>OVAV01002625.1:0-10962 GCA_900406375.1 Iberis amara
AATTGTCAGGGTATTCCTCAACCCCTGACAATTCCAATGAAAAAACCTCATTTATCTGTGGGTGGTTTATGTTGTTCCACCCTCCCCTTAATCAACAATGGCTTGACAATCCTTTGTCTATTGGATGAAGCTTCATCCTCTAGGGCTAACTGATCATCCTTTCTTTTAGTACCAAGTTCAGTAACTGCTCTCTGGTGCTTAATCATCTTACTAATAGAAGGTACTATTTGTTCCTGATTATTATGCTAGGGATTGACATTTTCCATTACAAGTACTGAGTTCTGCTCTACAACAGCTTCTAGAGGAATGTAATCAGGTTCTGCATCATTTCTATTCTCTCTACATTTTGCTTCAGCATGATTCAGAGCTCCACAATGAAAGCAGAACCTTTTTAATTTAAAAAAACAAACCGCAATAATACATGAGGCTTATCTTTTTAAAATCATACAATTTTGGAGAAAATAAGCTTCGTTGACACATTCATCTTTATTTGCACCCAAGCTTCAGCTTCTTTACCTGGTCCAGGCTCCTGTATGTGAGACTCTTCTACTGATCCTAAACATTGGCCTATTTCTTTCAGCATATCATCATCCAAGTAATCGGGGGGAATGTTGAAAATCTAGACCCATAATGTGATACTCTGCAAATAATCAGGAAACCATTTTCGTGTCCATCTATCTATTAAAACCATCCAGTCTTTAAAAGCCCATGGACCTGCATCCAATACTCCTACCAATTGATGCTCTTTCTTGAAGAAGAATTGCACTGTAGTCTCATCCAAGATTCGAGACGTAAGACGCCCCTCCAATTTCCAGGGTCGAGGCAGAGTATGTTTCATTGCATGAGTGTTTTGCTGGGTCGGATGAATTGATCGCACCACCAGACTGAGCCGATTTGCTTCTTCTCGGCGATTGTTGACTGTCTACACAACACACAAAACTTAGTCTTGAGAGTACATTACTGCTTTTTTCCTATTACACAAGGTTTAACAATTTTTCTTCTTTTAAAATATAGCAATCCATAATATTTTTGTCAAATTTATTGGCTCTTTAGCCTTCCATATAAAAATATATAACCTGGTAATAAATTTTGCTTAATTTTCTATATGCAATTAAAAACTAAATCCAATTAGATAGTGAAAACAATTGAGGGTAAGTGTTTTATTTTAGTTTAGTAATCATACTTTTTAATTTAAAATTAATTATATTATTTATAATTAGTTAATTTAATCACATATAAAAAATTAAATAAAATCTTTAATGTACAAATAAGCAATTAATTAGTATATGTATTAAAGAGTCAACAATTTTTTTTAAAAAATAATGTGCTTTGTTATATTTCCCCTCAAATGTATTAACAAGGTTGCTCACTTTCATTTTTAACAAATGAAACCAAGTGGTTGTAGTCTAGTGGTTACCACATTTGAGGAGCCATGTTGGTTAAAGCCAGGGATCGATTCCATTCGAGTCATGCGGAATTATGAAATCATTTTTTCTTAGCTAGGTTTATATGTGGATACAAATATGCTTTGAACAGTTCTTTATTGATTATGAGAAAGAAATCTAATTCACATGTTGAATTAGGTCTCGAGGATAAAAATTTGTCCATCAATTTAACCTAAGAACCTCTATTTATAATACTAATCATTAAATCTTTACATAATATTCTTCTTGATATTTAGAAAATATTTTATTTTATCTAACTTTATTAAATTTTCTTAATGGTTTCTGAAAGTTTAATCGAGGTCAAACACAATTTGGACTTATCTTTTCTTTAATCCAAGTTCACCTCTGTTAGTTCTTCAAGCGACGTCGTCTTCTTTTAATCACATAATCGGGTCGTACTCTTTAACCGAATCTTGAAACGGGGTGAAAAATCCAGTATCAACAGAAACTGTTACCATATAAAGCTGCAAACTTACTTTATTCACAAGAGATTACGATGATATATATATATATATATATATAAATATAACGTTGGAACTTCATTTCAGACATGTTGCATCGATCTATTTTCGAGCAACTTTCCAATAAATTTAAGAGAAATAACCGGATTATGAGAGCGATGAATTTATCACCGCATACACTATCAAGTAGTGTACTCATATGTCAAAATTAGAGTTGTTTTGAATGAGAAATAATCATTCCACGGTTGATGATTGAATAGCATAAATGGGATAATTATATTTAGTGGAGAAATCTTAAAATGTCTTGGACTATTTTACGGAGTGAGGAATGAACTCATGTTAAACTTAGCGCGCACATTGAGACGAGTTGAGATAGACTCGAGCTTGGGATCAAGTTTACATGAAGTTACGGGTTCATTTGCTTTAGGCGCAATAACCAATTTTGCATCAATATTTTAATTATGTAATTGATCATTACATATATTAAAATACTTGATAAAAAGTAAATTATTATAATAATTTATGAGAATTGATTTAGTCAATTCATAAACACTTGGTGAAAAAGTAAGTTATTATAATAATAAATATGAGAATTGATTTAGTCAATTCATAACATCCCACTCACAAATGCATCAAATTAATTTATTGATTAATGAGCATAACTCCACTAAAAACGTAGGAAGAAAGAATTGTATGTGTGTATATATATACAAAACATAGAGAAATAACAGAATCCCACACACTCTTTCTTGGTCATTATTTTTCTTCTCTCTTATTGTTTGGTTTTAAGAGTACACACAAATCTATGGGTCGTTAGACTTCTTATTCGAGTGATGCGAATAGAAGAAATAATGCAGCTTTATCCTGGGACTCTACTCGTCATTCAACGTTACATTACGGGGCGATTTTTGAATTAAGGAAAGAGAGCTTTCTCGACTCTGCAAAAATCAGATTTTATCTGAATTGTTATGCGGTATTCTTGTATTTTATCTCTGTTTTTTTATACATTACTTTGCAATTATTCATATTGTTCCTCTTGTGTAAATTAAGGTCTTACATATACTGTGTATATATACAAGTGGTATCATTAGGCATTTACGATTACAGAAGCTTCTATAAATAGTTGATGTCATTGAGGACCATTAGAGAATCTTTGTCAATCCGTACCAATTTGAGACATAAAAAAACAATTTCCTTGTATTATCACTAAATAACCACTTTTTGTTTGATAATTTTTGCTTAATTACTCAACTGAATTAGAGAAATATCTTTAGTACAAGTAGAGATAGTATATGAGCTAGCGGAAAATAATATCTAATTAGAGATTAGTTAGATGGTGATTGGTAAAGGCTGTACAATCTTTCTACAGCTACTTTTTTGTCTACAGCACAAAACAATAACCAATCATGTTTTTTTTTTCTTTCTACAACTTTTAGTTTTTGTCTGTACTATTTTTTGATGTAGAAAGTCAAAAAGTCACAGCCAAAAAATTGGGCTCTCAAAAAACTTTTTACTTTTTAATTTTTTAAAATAACAATTTATAAAACTAAAAACTCTAATAGTAACTTATATAAATTGAAAACAAAGGCAAAAGTAAAGTAAAACAAAATATGTGCAAGAAAAAAAAAACAGATTTCGTAGAGTCTTTTCAAAGAGAGGGAAGAATCGTTGATTGGAATCATTACTTGGTAAATTATTTTAAATAATTGCATCGTTACCTGTTGGCTTTTGTGTTAAATAATTGCATTGAAATTATTACTTTACCTTTTGCCTTTTTTTCGAAAAGAAGTAACGATTTCACATAGAAAAATATTTCAAATAATTGCATAGGAATCGTTTGGAGATGATAATTTTTTTTTTGACGGGAGAGACGATTCTTTATTCATGTTGTTTCATGGTCAATTTATTATTTTGAAATCGTTAATTGCTTATCTTTTAAAATCGTTAGTTGTAAAGAGAAGATGAGAGATACGAACACATATTTGTATATTTTAGGTTTACTACAAAAAAGTCTACAGCACTGACATTTGCCAATCATAAATTTAATTTTGAAAATCTACAGCCAAAATTTCTACAACTAAAATCCTACAAACAAAAAAACAAAAGCTACAACAATAATTCCTACAACTAACTTTCTACAGGAAAAAATATAAATCCACGTCACTTACCAATCACCACCTTAATACCAAATATAAAATAAAAGATGAGTTAGTTACAATGTAAAATTCGTTCTTTTCTAGTTGGAAACAATTTAAATATGAAAAGCGTATTTAAATCCAATAACATACGAGTATATATAATTTTAAAATAACTATCTTAAGTGCTAGCACCCATAAACAAAGTTTTGAAGTTATTTATTTGCGTACATCATTACTCAATCTAATTAGAGATATTATTTTTAGTTACATGTTGAGAAATGTAAAAATATAAATAAATAAATAAATATCCCACAAAGCCTTATTGTCCTATGTCTATCTATTTCCGAGATGAACCAATGTTGTTTAAATCAAATCTTGCGGTATCATGGTTTGATTTTTCGATGTCCTGGAACGTTTGGCGTAGATAGATTTAGAGTACTCTTAGTCCCTAGGTTGGGTGGCTGTGATGGATGTAAAAGACTATGTGAATGCACTTTTGAATTGAAAATCTCTTCGAACTATAGTCACTTAAGCTTTCATAGTTGGATCACAAGCCGGGTTTTGGTGGTAGTGCGAATGTTGGTTAAGTTTCCCACTGCTAGTCCCTCATATGTCTCGAGTTTAGAGATATGTAGTAAAACTTCCTCCTGCCGGGGCAAGGAGAGATCGAGCCTATCATTTTTAGCAAAATCCTCTTTATTAGAAGAGAAAAATGCTTCGTCTATTTCCCTCTCCTTGAGAGTGAATTTTTCTCTTGTGTCTAAAGCAATGAGGATCTCTATTATCCTAACTTTGTTGCAATCTTATGTAATGGTCTTCTCGGGACCGGAAGATGCATCGGCATTTACTTTGTTGAAAGCCGCAATTATGGATTGTCTTCCAAAGTCACAATATAAAGTGACGTTCTCCAAGTTAGTTGAGGAATCTGCGGGAAGCCTCGAGTTCTCCAAATGTCTAATCACATTAAGCTGTTTCATCTTGCTCCTAACCTTCTATCAAGCCATGTTTATGGTGTGTACTTATTGCGTTTTGAACTTAAGTCATTTGATTACATCTGACTATTTTGTTCGCACATTTGGTTATGTCCGATGATGCGCACTCTTTTGTAACCAATTACATTTTTAATGAATGAATTATGGTTGTGACAAAAAAAAAAATAAATAAATAGAAAATTAATTAGAGGAATGTGGAGAAGGAGCCATTTATTAGTAGTTCCCAAGAATGATGTATTCAATCAAATACTTTACTAGTTGGCTACTTGCCTATTTGTTTTGAAAGTTAGTATAATAGTATATGCGACAAAATATCATTATCTATAATATACAGATTGTCTATAGTTGGTTAAAAGGAGTTTATGCGTATAACTTTGTTAATTACTTTTAAAGAACAACTGAGTCAAGTCAACACCTACATGACATAAGTTGGGGTTTGTAACAACGCACGATCATCTCTCCTTTTGTATGATGATTGACTTTTGTGTTTTGCCTTTTTTATTCTTGTAAAAATTCTTCTACAATTTCGTAGTCTTGTGTTTGAGTTTGTGATCTTGAGGGTTTGCTTCGTTCACTCAAATTTGTTAAGTAGAGAGTTTCTTAGCAGAAAAAGATATCATCAGTATACTCTTTGTGGCTTTTAATAAAACCTTCAGCACAAGACCAATGGCTGAGACTATTTTGGCATTTGGAATTAAGAAGCTTTGGGATCTTCTTGTTGGAGAATCCGAGCGATTTCAGGGGGTTGAAGAGCAATTTGATGATTTGAAAAGTGATGTAAATATGTTAAGGTGTTTTTTGGAAGATGCAGAAGCCAAGAAACATACATCTGCAATGGTGAATAACATCATAAAAGAGATTGAGGAAATCGTTTACGACGCTGAAGATATAATTGAAAACTTTATTAGGAAGGAAGAATTCGGAAAAACAAGTAGCATCAAGAAGCGTGTGAAAAGATATTCTTGCATTATTGTGGAACGCAAGAGGCTTGCATTCGACATAGAAGCCATAAGTAAGAGGATCTCTAAGGTCATCCGCAATTTGCAGATTCTTGGCGTACAACAAGTAATTGTCAACGAAGTGGAGATGCAATTTATACATGAAAGACAAAGAGAAATGCGTACAACGTTTTCTAATGAAAATGAAAGTGGTCTTGTGGGATTGGAAGAAAAAATCTCGAGATTGGTTGACTACTTGGTGGAAGAAGATAGTTGTCAAGTACTTTCTATAACTGGGATGGGTGGTATTGGCAAAACCACCCTTGCAAGACAAGTTTTTAATCACAAGAAACTAAAAAGACATTTCGAAGGACTAGCATGGGTATGTGTTTCACAACAGTTTATAAGGGAGAATGTGTGGCAGACGGTATTGCGGCAGCTTAGACCAGACTATAAAGTGTCAGAGATGAAAGAAGATGAACTTCAACAAAAGCTCTTTAATTTGTTGGAAACACAAAAAGCTTTGATTGTGCTTGACGATATATGGAGAGAAGAAGATTGGAACATAATAAAATCAGTGTTTCCACGGAAAAGAGGTGACTTTCTTTATAGTATTCACTGTAGAACAACGCACATATTTTCAATCATAATGCATTAAGTTCTTTTCTTTTGTTAGAAAATCTTAGAAAGAGTAATGGTTTGTACAGGATGGAAAGTATTACTTACTTCTCGCAATGAGAGTATTGTTGCATTACGAGGAGAACCAACATGTTTCATCTTTAAACCAAATTTTCTAACTCTCGAAGACAGTTGGACACTTTTCCAAAGGATAGCCTTTTCCAGAGAAATCAATACTCGTAAGCTTTTAAAACAATATAATTAGATTTTATTAAAAGTTCTACCAGTAGAGTGATTTTTGTTCCCAATGATGTTGTGTAGAACTTAAGATTGATGAAGAAATGGAAGAGATGGGTAAGCATATGATGGAATATTGTGCTGGATTGCCTTTGGCTATCAAAGTGTTAGGAGGTTTGTTGGCTGCAAAATACACACTGCAAGATTGGAAACGAGTATCTAAAGACATTGGATCTCATCTCATGGGAAGAACAAATTTTTTCAATGATGGCAACAACAATTTTTTTAACAATGTTTTATCTTTGAGCTTTGAAGAGTTACCAAGCTATTTGAAGTATTGCTTCCTTTACTTGGCCCATTTTCCGGAAGATCATCAGATAAATGTAGAGAAACTAATTTATTACTGGGCTGCGGAAGGAACACTCAAACCTAGCCATCTCTATGGCGAGACCATTCGAGACAATGGAGATAACTATATTGAGGAGTTGGTGAAGAGAAATATGGTTATTTCTGAAAGAAACTGTAGGAGTTTAAGATTCGAAACATGTCAACTGCATGATATGATGAGGGAAGTTTGTTTATATAAAGCCAAAGAAGAGAACTTTCTTCAAATAGACGGTATCCCCTCTCCAACCGCAAACTCTCAATCTCGCAGATATGTCTGGCAAACTCCTAAGGCAATAAACGTTGATAAAAATACAAATAATCCAAAACTCCGATCTCTCTTGATCATTTCGGATGACAACGTCTATGGAAAAGGTTGTAGGCTATCAGGTTTAAGCTTTAGAATGGTACAACTTTTGAGGGTGTTAGATCTATCAGATGCAGTATTCTTAAAAGGACTAAAGCTACCCGAGAGCATTGGAAAACTCATCCACTTAAGATACTTGAGCTTAAAAGGTGCTCAAGTAAGAAATCTACCTTCTTCTCTAAGAAACTTAACGTTGTTGATCTATCTAAATATAGATGTAAAAGAAAGATACATATTAGTGCCCAACGTTTTGATGGAGATGAAAGAATTGAGATACCTTGCGTTACCAGAGTATATGGATAAGAAGATAAAGTTGGAACTGAGTAATTTGGTAAAATTGGAAACCTTGATTAATTTCTCATCAGAGAATTGTAGTTTAGAGGATATCCATGGTATGAAGAAGTTGAGGACTCTCACTATCGCAATTTATATTGAGGTGGCTGATTTTGAAACTCTAAAAGCCTCAGTAGCTGAACTGAGGCACCTGGAATCTTTTGAACTAAGGCACCTGGAAAATCGTCAATTGTGGCTACCAACTTTAAATATGTTTTGTTTTGATATGATCATAGCAGAGGGATTCTTGTCAAATATGGTTCATCTTAAATATCTGAGTTTGAGCATTTTACCTCATCAGCAAGACTTCCCTCCTCACCTTTCATGTCTAGATCTATCTTACTGTAATTTGGAGGAGGATCCGATGCCGATTCTAGAAAAACTACTGCACTTGACTGAAGTCAATTTATTGAGTAGATCTTTTCGTGGGAAAAGAATGGTTTGCTCGAGCGGTGGGTTTCCTCAGTTGCAGAAGCTTTCATTTTATAATTTAGGAAAATGGGAAGAATGGATAGTAGAAGAAGGTTCCATGCCATTTGTTCATACGCTAAAAATTGCTAGTTGTGGAATGTTGAAGAAGCTTCCTAATGGACTATCATTCTTATATTATTTAAAGGATCTGAATCTTCATATAATGGGTGGAGAATGGAAGGTGAGATTGTCCGAAGGAGGAAAAGATTATTACAAAGTCCAACACATCCCTTCTGTTACGATCACTTAGAAACAAGGTAAGCTATTAATTTTCCTAGTCTTCAAATACGCTAAATCATCGGCAAAATAAATTACTTGTTTGTTTCTCTATTCCAAAATGAATTTACATGGTTATTATGATACTTTTCTATTGAGAAATAAATTATGATTTGATTTGAATTATTTTACAGGAACATGAGTATATAACAAAATACCTTTGTAAGAAAAGTTATTAAAACCTCACAGCAAAAACATTTAGCTAGAATAATCTTCTTTTTTCTCATAAAAATGTACTTCTTTTATTGATTATGTAAAAATATTATGTGTATCTACACACCAATATGGCATAGAAGTATTTACCAGTCCTGAAAAAAAGCACTTTCCTCTCAGACCCTCTTTCTGAGAAATTAAAAAGTAGATCTAACCTTTCTTCGACCGGCGCCGGCGGCTACCACATCACTGTCGCCGGTCCCTTTCGCGTATGTTTTTATCGCTTTTTTCCTACCTTTTTTCGGTTTCGTTTTGGTCCAGGGCTTGACCGGAGGCGTCCTCTTGTTGGTTTGGCGTGGGCGTGTGAAGGTGGGTCTTTGCCGGTGGTTTGCAGTGTCGGACGTGTATCGCCGACGGTGAGGAGGACTCGTTCCTCTTCATTCATCTGCTCTTTCCAGTGGTGTCCCTCCGTCTCTTTCCTGTGCTTGGTCGCTGGTGTTTCTTTCTGCAACCGTCTTTGTCTCCGTCTGTAGCTCAGCCGCCGTAAGCTTTGGTTCCTGCCACGGGGTCTTCTTCTGGTCTTTCTTCTTTCGGTAGTTTTTCCCGTAGGTTGGAAAATGGTAAGGTTCGGGTCCTCTGTTTCTCGGTTCTAGGGTTTCGGTCAGGCTTTGTTTTGGTTGGGGTTTGATTTGGCTTGATGGTTAGTTAATGCGCCTTTTGGTTTTGCCCTGTGCTGGTCTGGTTTCTGCGATTTCATGGTTATGCCCCAGTTATTTGATCTTTGAGTGGGATTTCTGTTAGTGTTTCAACTTGGTTTCAAGGGTGGTGTTGCTCTGTCTTCGGCCGTTGTTTTATCTAGCCGGTGTTCGGGCAGATGCTCTTTCGTCATCGCCAGAGTGTCTTCCGGCTTTGGTAACGTCGCTCCTTATATCTACTCTCTCGACCAGTCTGTGGTCGTCATCTCTTGTGGCTTCTCTTTAGGCGTTTATCCTGTTCGTGTCTTCGCTGTTTATTCTGGTGGTCCTTAGGCATCTCTGTTGTTTGAGATCCTTTTCGCCGGTAGAGATGCTTTGTTCCTATCCTGCGAGGTACATTTTATTCATCATAGGAGGGCGTGCCAGATTGGGGTGGTTATGTCTACTTCCTGACATGTCTGTTTGTGGAGCGTTATTATCCTTCGATCAAGGTTAAGCACTTTTGATGAGTCCTTTCTCCTTTTGTCTTTTGATCGGGGTTAGATCTTTGTTATCGTCTTTTGTATGTAATTTGTATTCCTTTTTTGGGCTTTTATCTTCAGAGATTTGTTCCTGCCGACATTGTTTCCCGTAATCTGTTCGGGCTTAGTTTGTGTTTAGTGTTTCTTTTCTATTATAATCAAGTGACAAAAAAAGGTTTGAAGTTTCGAGCAAAAAAAATATGGCATAGAAGTATCAATGAAAGAGAAAACAACACTTATACAACATACTATTGTATTTTATATTTTTTGTATCATTATTTTATCTTTCTTTTTCTATTGATAACTCACACGTTTATTCTCCTTTTTAGCTCTCACCATTTCATTTTTTAGTCTTTTATTTCTCTCAATTTATTTTCTTGGAACCTCTAATGAAAAGTTGATCAAAACCTATGGTTTTACCGAATATAATATACTCATTTTTCTTGATGCCTGATTTAATTATTAAATATATAGACATAATTGTTTTTCAAAACAGCATGATTATTTTGACTGGTAACGCAATGGTCTATGTAGGTAACAATACTATTCTATAATAGATTTTTCAACAGTAAGAAAATAAAATTTTGAGATTATAATATGTTATAAGACTAGAATTTCATCTGCGTTACACGCGATTTTATGTTTTTACAATATTATTTAATTAAATATAATGTAATTTTGTATACAAAATTCATGTGTATTATTATATGATGGATATTTTTTTTATATTTTCTTATGTTTTAGTTTAGTTTCATATTCATAACTTTTTGTATATATATTATATATAATGTAAATTTAGGTTAGCAAAAAAATTCGTTATAAAAATGATATATATGCAACTACCTAAGTTATTGATCATAATTATGTTTAGAAAAATATTAAATTCATCTATTTTAATTAAACATAAAATACGATATATATATATATATATAT
>OVAV01002626.1:0-10960 GCA_900406375.1 Iberis amara
TATATATATATATTTTTCAGATTTTTTTTAATTGAAATGAAATTAAACCAGATGAGAATGAGAATTCAAACCAATTAAACTCAAACCGAATTTGGTATAAACCACTCGATTTTTTCCTCACCTTTAGAAGAGTAGTTTTGTCCATTCAAATGGAGTTAATGAAATAAAGACATAAGAAATTTAAAAAGCCTATAAGAGATCTGAGTTTGAACATTTAAGGGTGATAGAGCATTTGTCTCATCACTGGGTCAAAACACAATAAAATATGCAATAAATTAGAAGCAATCCTTGGCATCCGAGCAGTACAAGCAGAAGACCGTTATATTCATGGATCGAATTCTTTTAGTTTGACCCTCGACTCTCGTATTAGTTTGCCAAATTTTTTTCTTTTTATTAGTTTTATTATTTTGTCATTTAGTTCACCTCAAATTATTAATAAACCTACCACCTCTTTTTTTTTTGGTCAACTTTTCATTAAAAAGAGAGAGAAGAACAATACAAAGATAACGGCCCAAAAGGCCCAAAAAATCAAAACCAAAAAGAAACCAAAATCCCAACGAAAAGGGACCAGAAGTAAAACCTGCAAATGAAAACTTTCACAAGACAGATAAAAACAGACAAAACCAGAATCAGACTCAAACAGAAGAATTACTGAGCAGCTTCATTCATGAACAGATCTTTTAGCCAGAGGGGGAAAGATTGAGCTACATAAGATCCAATTCGCTTGTCCTTCACTACACTTGAAGCTATTAACTGTGCTCCTCTGTTTGAAATGAATGATTCCNCTTGAAAGTGAGATAACAGTGGTCCACATTCGTCCGTAAATATCAAAAGAGATGGAACAGCTTCGGGATCTTGCAGAGCTTGGATTATCAGACTATTGTCTAAGGCTATTACCACTTTCTGACAATTATGTACCACCATATTTTCAATGGCCCAGGTGGTACTTCTTTGGAAAGCTTGTTGAATAGAAGTTAAATTTGAAAAAGCTCTTCTTGAGTGAAGAATAACCTGGCCTTCATGATCTCTTAGAACCATTGATGCTCCTCCTAAGCCTGAAACTTTATCAAAGACTGCCCCTATATTGCATTTTGTCCATCCAAAAAAAGGTTTTGTCCATCCTTGAGCAGTTCCGGAATTAGCTTGCATCTTTAGTTTCTCTTCATTCGATTTAATCTCTTTGGCCATGAACCATTCAACCGATTCCTTGCAAGCTTTTTCAACAATTTCTTTCGCATTAAAAGATTTTCCTTCGAAGATCAGTCCGTTTCTATTTTTCCAAATAAACCAGAGGATCCAAGGAAAGATTTTTGTAATCTCACTTGACCATCTTTTATTATTGGAAGTGTCCAGTAAATGGTTAAAGTTTGGCAGCAAAGCACCATTTTCAAAGCCATTCATAGGAGAAGGAAAATCTGCTAACGCCCAAACTTGTCTTGATATGTGGCATGAGAACAACACATGGTTGATTGATTCTCCATCTTGTCCACATATTTGGCATCTTCCATCAGTTTTGAGTCCCCTCTTTTTAATTGCATCATCCACAGCGATTGCTCCACTTAAGGCTTTCCAACAGAAGTGTTTGATCTTTGATGTAGTATTGAGATTCCATACTTTTTGTTTGAGTTCATTGAAAGAAGGCTTCATTCTTTCTTGCTCTCTTAGATCTTTTCCTTTCAATTCTGCTGCTATTTCATATCCTGTCTTTACAGAATAGGCTCCTGATTTGGAGTGCTTCCATGACCAGTAATCTTTTCTATGTGTCCCTGGAGTGATTTGCAAAATATCAGCCTCATCTTGCCTATAAAACAGGTCTTGTAAGACTGATCTATTCCACTGACCTGTCTCTGCCACCATTAAATCTTTCACTCGAAGATCTAAATTGATAATGGGATTTTTTATGAGTGGATATCTCATTTCACCATTACACTCAATCCAGTAATAAGTCCAGACGTAAATAGAATCTCCATTTCCAACATTCCTTTTCAAACCCTGTTTTAAAAGCTCTCTGCCATGAATTATACTCCTCCATGCGAAGGAAGGTCTATCCCCCATCTTAGCCTGTAAGAAATCTGTCTTACGAAAATATCTACTCTTTAAAAACCTAGCTACCAGAGAGTGAGGCGAGGATAAAATTCTCCACCCTTGTTTGGCTAACAGGGCTTTGTTGAAACTTGATATATCTCTGAATCCCAATCCTCCTAAATGGTTTGGAAGACACAACTTATCCATTGTAGTCCAATGAATTTTCCTCTTATGTGCTTCTGCTTCCCACCAAAACCGAGCAATGGTTGCTGTCAAATTCTTGCATACTGTTTCGGGAAGCTTAAATACTGACATGGCATAAATTGACAGAGCTGATGCAACAGATTTTATTAGTGTATGTTTCCCAGCCTGAGATAGGGACTTAATAAACCAACCATCAATCCGCTGCTGAAGATTTGATTTGAGGTACTCAAACATTCTGACCTTTGATCCACTGAAAACCTCTGGAAGTCCTAGATAAAGCCCTTCTCCTCCCTTGTTGGTAATTTGTAATACTTGATGAATCTGATTTTGCAGATTTTCAGGGACTTTCTTACCAAAGGTTACAGCTGACTTGGCTTTATTAACCATCTGTCCAGAAGCTTGTTCATATTCATTAAGAATTCCTTTAATAACTACTGCTTCTTGTGTAGATGCTTCACAAATTAGCATACTATCATCTGCAAACATCAGTAATGATATAGCTGGCCCCGAATTGTTAAACCTTAGACCATGAAGCTGGTTGGCTATCTCCTTCTTTTTAAACAAAAAAGCTAGGCCTTCAGTACATAACACAAAAAGAAAAGGGGATAATGGATCCCCCTGTCTCAGCCCTCTACCAGGAGTGATGGAGCCAAATGGAGCCCCATTCATAAGCACAGAGTAATTGACAGTAGTAATACAGAACATCACCCTCTCAATCCATTGCCTTGCAAAACCCATTGCTTGAAGTGAAGCTTGAACATAAGGCCATTCCAATCTGTCATATGCCTTAGAGATATCACTTTTTATTGCCATATGCGTCTGAGAGAGTTCTTTGTGAGTTCTTAGGGCATGACTAATCTCGTGTGCAATGATGATATTGTCAGATATCAATCTTTTGCTAACGAAAGCAGACTGATGATCAGAGATCAAAGATGGAAGAAGAGGTTTCAATCGGCTAGACATCAGCTTTGCTATAATTTTGTATAAAACGGTACACAGGCTAATTGGTCTAAGCTCTTGCATTGTTGTTGGCTTTGTCACTTTTGGAATCAAGCATATTTGAGTTAAGTTCCACGAAGAGGGAAAAGTTCCTGAAGTGAAGAAGTGTTGTACCACTCTAGTTATTTCTGGGCCAACTATATCCCAATACACTTGGTAAAAAGATGCAGAGAATCCATCGTAGCCTGGTGAACTATCTGGCTTCATAGATGTTACAGCCGCATGAATCTCTTGGGTGGAGAAAGGGCGTAGTAGTTGAGAGTTCATTCTGTCCGTGACTCTTGATTCAAAACCTTGAAATATGGCATTACAGGCATCTGGATTTGAGGATGTAAACAAGTCTCTAAAATAGGCAACAGCCACTTCCCCTTTTGATGCTTCTGATATCTGCTCATTGCCATTAATATCCAACAATTTCTCAATTCTCTTTGAAGCCCTATTCATCTTTACTGAATTATGGAAGAACTTGGTGTTTGAATCACCGTCTTGGAGCCATTTCTCCCTAGATCTCTGTTTCCAATACAATTCCTCATCCCTAGTTGCTTGAGCCAGCTCCTTTTTTAGCAAAAATAACCTTGTGGGACTTGGGTTAGGAAGGGAAATTTCATCTTCTAACGCTCTTTGCGCATTGCGAATCACTAATGAAGAGTTGTGGTGATTATCTTTTTTCCATCTACTTAAAGTTCTCCGCACCCGAGATATTCTATCTTCAATTGACACCTGAAACTGATTCTGGGGACAGCAACTCCAAGCGTGAGCTATTGCCTCTTTAACACCCTCCTTGTGAATCAGTCTTTTGTCAAAAATAAACCTGCCTCTGTTAGAAGAGTTATGATCATAAAGAGAGATAAGAACTGGCCTATGATCAGATCCCCTCATATCTAAGAATGTTTGAGAGGCAGAAGGGAAAGTCTCTAACCACTTCTTATTTGCAAAACACCTGTCAAGCCTAGATTGAATCCAAAGCTTGTGTCTTCTCCCCGCCCATGTAAATTCTTTCCCTTGGGAGCATAACTCTGTAAGATGGCAAGCTTGTAACATATTATTGAAGGCTAAGAAAGTCGTTTCACTTCTCCATGGACCACCCAGTTTTTCTCCATTGTGACATATATCATTGAAATCTCCAAAGACACACCATTTTTCATTCCTAGCCAATCCAATTTTGCTCAATTTCTCCCAATTGTATTCTCTTCTTTTCTGATTTGCACTTCCATAGACACCAGTAGCATAAAAGAGAAAATCTTCATAGCCAATTAAACAATCTATCATGTTGCTATCATAGCTAATAACCTTTACATTAATACTTTTTTTCCAAAAAATTGCCAAGCCTCTACAGTGATTACTAGGGTTCACTGTGAATACAAAATCATAACCCAGCCAGGCTTGCACATCCCGTAATACATTACTATCATTTAGAGTCTCTATTAAAAACAAAAGATCAGGGAAAAAGGTAGCTCTTAATTCCCTGAGATATGGAATTACCAGGTCCTGAGACAAGGAGAGGCCCTGGCAATTCCAGCTAATCATCCGCATCAGGCTTTTGGTGATCCCTTATGAGGGATCACCAAGCTCTTTTCAATCTTCTGTTGTTTGCTTGTTCCTTCTTCTTCATCCTCCTTCTTCCTTTTTGTAGGTACGGCTACACTTTCTGCTTTTTGGAGATTCTCTTCCTTCTTAGATTTATGTTGCTCTTGGTTGGAATGTTGCTTTCTTTTGATTCTCTTGTATGTCTTCCTAGATTTAGTTGATTTTGTAGTCGATTCCAATGAACCTTCTGCATCACTGATCCTTGTCTGTTGTCTTTCAAATTTAGACATACTCTCTAGTCCACGGATGATCACACCTGCAGCCTGCCTTTTATCCCTGCCCATATTAATCTGATTGTCAATGTTTGCTGCTCTTATAGCTTGTCCCATCAATTTCTCTTGTGGTTGTATATCCACATTCATACCTAGAAACTCCTGATTCTGAGAAAAATCGAAAACATGGCCTTTTCCTTTATCTATATCCCTGGAGATAACAGTAGGATCTGCCATACTCAATGAACTTCTTTTCGTGTGAGGGTTTTGCTCAGCTTCAGCCACAGAAACTTTGACTCGTTCCTCCCTTACTCTTCTCTCAGGACCATCCACTGCTAATAAGTATTGTCTCATGTTGTCTAAAACACCCAAGTCAATCTTCATTCTACCTGTTACATGGTCAATTCCAACCTGGTCCTCATTGAGAACTCCATGAAGAGGATCCGAAGGTAGAAGATACTCTTTGATCCTTTGTTGATCCACTTTGACTCTCGACTGTGAAGCTGATGATGATTCATTTAGTACAGGTTCATAGAAAGGACATCTTTCTTTTGGGTGAGTAATTCTTTGACAGCTATAGCATCTTCTTTGAACCTTTTCATAATCAAAGAAAGCCTTGAAGACCTCTCCGGTTGGAGTTTGGAACTTTTTGGCTCTTCTTAGTGGATTGTTGATGTTAAACTTTATCTTAACTCTTACAAAATCCCTTACTTGAGGTTGTGACGGATCAAAAGCCACATCCTTTACTTCTCCCAGCTCATCCCCTATGGCTTTTATTGTCGACTCCGTGAGATTATTGACTGGTATATTTTTGATCCTTACCCAGACATATATATACTGCAGATAGTCTTCTGGAGGTTCCTCTAGCCATTTTTCCAGTACTATTGACCAGTCGTTGTAGGTCCAAACTCCTTTCTCTAGTACTCTATCCAAATCAAGTTGATGCTGAAAGATAAATTGAAACTTATCTTGGGAGAGAGCTATACCTCTGATCTTTCCTTCAAGTCCCCACTTCTTTGGTAAATCCAGTATAAGATTTGACATTTGTTGGGCACTGGGATTTAGAGCTTTCCCAATAATGCTTATTTGGTTCCTTTCACCCGCGCTATACTCCGGTCGGTTGGGTAACAGAACCGGAAGTTCATCTTCTTCTTCAATGTTCATTGACCCCATAGCTTCCTGTAGAGGAAACGCCATAGATTCTTTGAAAGATGTAGAGTAAGCTTGATTCTTCGGACAAGAGAAATTTTTCGTCGATTGAAGCAAGATTCGACTAGATCTCCGGTGAAAATAGATGCCTTTTTTAGAACAGATCGTCGTGTTAATAGTGAAACGATTAACCCCCACCACTCAAAAAGGATCTTTGTACTGTTTGAACCCTCTTTCCTCAAGAGAGAGACCTAAGCCTTTCTTTTGTTCCTACGGGATGAGTCGATATAAAAATCAATAAACCTACCACCTCATTTGATTATTTTCTTAGTTTAATTTTGGTTAAAAAAATGTTTTTAAGTAGCTCATTCTCTCTCTACACTCAAATTTTGTCCTAAGTTAATTCTTTAAATCTCATACTCAACCGTACTCATAGCTCATTCTCATTCTACTCATTTACTCAATACTCTTAACCATTTCTTACATTTATGCAAAGTCTTCTTCTTCTTCTTGTTCTTGTATATTCTCTCATTCTCTTGTTCTATTCTTTCAAATTCTAACAATTTGTTCTACTAATTATACCTACCATGTATAGTAAGTACATAACTACCATCGAACCAATTCTGGGATAATTTGCTCACTCTATACGGTTACACTTTTAAAGAAGTGGGATGCTTTTGATGGAAAGAAACAGAGGACGAAGAAGAACCTTAAGGATACATTTGTGAGAATGGAAAGCCATCGAGACAAATTGAATTCAGAATCGCCAACAAGTCCTTGTCCCCTCATATCAATTACGGTCACACAGTTTTTTGGGGGAAAACAATTAGAAAAAAAAAAAAAAGGATAGGTAAAATTTACTTGAGATATAGCAGTAACAATAAATCACAAAAGACCAGCCTCCAATAGATTTCTTCTTCTTAGAGTCTCGTCCACAAGCTTAAACGTTTTCTTAACGAGCTTCTGGTCCAAAGCCGTCGTCCTGTAGATTTTGAATACCCTATCCACTCGATCCGGCGCAGTGTTTTGAAAATACAACTCCTCAAATTTCTTCTTCACAAACCTAAAACTCACAAGTGAAAACCAAAAAAGGTCAAATTACACAATCAACACTTTGGAAAAATATTGGAAAGAAGTTTTACTCGTAAGCATGCTCAATCTCTTGTTTCCCACTTGAAACTGGTTGATAATCTCTGAACCACTCGCAAACGTTCAATGGAACCTATGTAGATCAGAGTAAAATAAGCGTTACTGAAACTAAAAAGACTAAACAAAATAGTTGCTTCAGCTCGCTCTTACGTCGAGAACTTTCTTCTCAAAGATGTCAAATTTATTCAAGAACAGCATGAAGGATGTTTTCTGCATAAGAAAACGACCCATGTCATGTCAAGAGTCTCTTCAAAGTTTAAACTAAAAAAGAAAACCAAAATTAAATAACCTCGAAACAGGGCTGTTTCAGGACCCAGTCTAATAATTCTTTGGTCTCCATCATCCTGTTTTTCTGCTCGTCCTCAAAGAGCGTTTGGTCGTACCTATGATCATATTCGGATGTGATTTGGTTATGTATATGTGTATGGCACAATGATATATATATTTAATTTCATATGAAAAACGAGCTTACTCGCTGATGGCTGCACAAAATATTACAGCGGTTACACCTTCAAACAGATGAATCCATTTCCTTCTCTCATTTTTCTGTCCACCAACGTCAAATAATCGGTACACTTCACCGCTTTTCTTATTCTCTCCCACAGGACTGCAAAAAACAATAAAACATATCGGTACATCAAAATAACAACCATAAGATTCAAACTGGTAAACATTTTTATTCGATTTACCCAAAGAAAAACACAAAACGGAAAGTCTTTATTAAAGAGAGAATCATCTCCCAATCCAAAACGCTAGAAAAATGCATAATCCCCAACACAGTTTTAACTTGTTCTCTAACTAATTAGCGTGATGAGCAGCCAACAAAACTACAGTCTACTATATAGTCTATAGACCGCCTAAATTAATCAGGAACTGCATAAAAATGCAGTCGAAAGAATAAAACACAAAGTAGTTTGCACCTGAACTGTATTTCCACTACACCAGTTGTGCGAACTCTTGCATAGAGAACATCCTCCTGAAATAACCAACATACAAAAATGCACCAATGACAACACATTACAGAAGATGCATTTCACAGAAAGGTGCAGACCCTAATCTTTAATTTGCTTGCACCCGAGAAAATATATGTTAGTAACTTTATATGGATGTTTAACATATAAATAGTAGTGTTAACAAGGCTAATATGAAAAAGGATAAAAGCTACTATTTGTTGATGAATTGATCCTCCCTCTGAGGCTGATTCATTATGTTTTCAATGAAGGTTCGGTTTTATATACCTTGGTTGGAATATAATTCAGATCTGATAGTCTCCTTAAATTATCCATCAGATATTTTGTACAATCAGGAATTTGAAGCTCATTACCACGAGCACATGTTTCCTACAAAATGCAACCGTAAAGTAAATTTAAACAGTGGAATGCAACCGTAAAGTAAATTTGTATACAAACACAAACACACCTGGATTGCAGGATCCTTCCATAATGTTTCTATTCCCTCAGCAAGATCCTTGGTAAGACGTGGATAGTCTAACCTACCACCGATTTCAGAAAGTTTCTCTCCAATTGCCTGATTTTAAGGTGACTAACATAAGATAGTGTACTTGACTGGACATCTAACTCAAAACTCTAACAAAGACACAAAGACAGCTCACCATATTTTCAGAGGACAAGGTATATTTTGCAGAATCTGTTTCATTTTGAGCAAACTCCTTTGTTCCGTCATGCAATAACTGTTCAACGATATAGAGAAGCTATTAGGCTATATGGACAAAATATGAAGCTCAACATAAACAAAACAATGATTAAACATATAGTTGTTTCTCTAAATTTCAAAATCTAAACAACTCTAAACTGTGACCAATTAGGCAGTGCAAATATAATAATCCCAAAACAGCCTTGTCAAGTACTATTGCATACTTTTATAGTTTGATAGACATTGGCATGAATGACTGGAACATAGCTCTTTAGTTCGCTTTCATCAAATCCAGTTTGAAAGAGAAGTTTTATCTGCAAATTTGTTAAGGTTGTCTCATTCAATTAACAATATTCATCAATAAACTTTAAGTAGTAGACTATAAATCAGTTCTCTTTCTGACTTGCCTGCTTAAAAATTGTAGATTTTCCGGATTCTCCAGCACCTTCACAACACACAAAATTTACAGTTTATTCACAAGAGAACTTAAAAAGGTTTATTAGCAAGAAAATTCACCAAGGCATGCCATTTTGCATTTTCTATATTAATAATAGAAGGCTAATGATCGAAAGTCCACATACCAAGTAGAAGAAGCTTCCGAATATGTTTTTCAGCCTTTGCTTCTTGCTCTATCCGTCTTTCGATTTCAGCAGCCTGTAGATTCTCATCAGTATCTTCTGTATGATGTCTACTTCTGCTGCAGAGTAAGCCCATGATGTGATGTTTCTTTTATTATATTCCAACAAGAAGCATGGAAGTCGAAAATCACACTTGAGCTTCCTTCAATAGTTGCCTCTCATAACAGGAGAATGCTTACCTACTAATCAAATCAAATACTCTTATTAAATCCATTCTTGCCAACAGTTCATGATTGCATATTATATTATGTTTGAAGAATTGAACAGGTTCAAAGACATGAATTCAAGTCCAGTCACACACAAAGGGTTTCGAGAGAGAGAAAAGCAAATCAGATGTGAAAATCAGATAAAATTGAACATTTCGAGATCCAATAAAAAACAACTGAATTATCAAAATTTTGAGTTCCAATCTACAGACACTGGAAAGGCAACGACTTGATCCACAAAACCCTAACTTTGAAAAAAAAACCCAAACTCGAAAACCCACACAAAAACACAAATTTGCTCGTAGAAAAGCCCAGAAGAGTAGATTTGAGGGGAAAGAGTAAAATGAATTAAAAAAATCACCTGGAGTCAACGAAGAAGAAGCAGAAGAAGAGTAAGGAGGTGTAGATTCAGAGGAGAAACTTCACAAAGTACAAAAAACAAAATCTGAGAAGAGAGCAGAGAGTACTTGTGCTTCTTTCAGTTTCTATTATTGTTTACCCTTATTTCCGCTTTAATGTTTGGATGTATACACTCTCTTTCTCTTTCTTTTTTTTTTCTTTTTAAGCCAATGTATAAACGTAAACGAGAGGTCAAAAAATATGATACAAAGACAAACAAACAAAACAAAGAAGAAAAGAAATTGTTTATGAAAGTGAAGACGAAAGTGAGCCGAAAGATCCGAATGAGAGAGAGAAGACTGGATATTTTAGTCAATGTTGAATTATGCGTCTCGTGAAAAATAAGAAGAGTCACTTTATGCACTTTATTAAATTAAGAATTTAAGGTTGCGTGATCTCTCTATACTTCTGGAATATTGGGTTTTCAAAGTGTTTAGATCCATAAAAACTGTTTTAATGGAATTTTTTAGGCATCTTTTGTTAATTAGTGTAAATAAATTGTAAATTTAAACTTTAGAATAAATTTATTAAACTAGGCTCATTGTTATGAGAAAATATTTAGGTTGAAAAATAATGCATTTATTTTTAAATATTAAGAATAGAGAGAGTATAACGATAATCCATTTTTGATTTTTTTTCTCTGAATTTTGATTATCGAAGAATTAGTATTTTCCGTCGGTTTTGGATGGTAATCGCCTAATCGACTTCGTTTATATATATATATATATATATATATATA
>OVAV01002627.1:0-10959 GCA_900406375.1 Iberis amara
ATACCTCTGCTTCATTTAATGTTCACGATATTTGGTCATTTCTTTTTTTTTATCTTTGATTACAATGACATCTTGTGCAACTTTAATCATGCAAATAGAAAAATTTTACATATAGAAAAACCAACAGCAACCGAGTCAATATTTTGGCATTTAGACAATAAATATCAAATATTCAACTTAGTCACATAGTTAAATCATTATGGGCTTAGTTTTGGATTTGACAAATTATTTCTTTTAATGTTGATACATACTCATTTGACATCACATTTATATAATGTGATACATATTAACCATTTTTTTTACTCAATGTTTTTTTTTGTCACAGTCATTGTTTTTTATTTATGTATGTATTATTTATCAGTTTATAATTTTCCTACTTTATATAACATTTCTATCATTTATAATTCTCTTACTTATATCATTTATGTTTGAAACCAATAATATTTTATTTAAAATAGAAAACATTTTGTGTTAAGTTTTAGAGAAAATTGGGTAAAAAGGTGATAAAATGTTTTATCATTTGCTAAATATTATTTTGTAAAGAGTTGTATTTAGGTACTTTTCATTTCGTTAATGATATATTATTTGTACGGATGAATGTTATTTATTCGTATGTATGGTGACTTTTGCGTGAATGATGAATAATTAGTGTGAATGGACAAAATACATATTTTTCAACAACAAAAAGTAATTTTCAAATTATAAATAAAAATTAAAATTTTCCAATATAAAAAGTGGTACTCAATTTTCAAAAAATACTCAAAATTTTATAATATAGAACTATAATTTTTTATATTATAATTTCTAGGTCCGTGCATAGCACGGGCCATAATACTAGTTTTCCTTATAAAAGATCAAACCCATAAGTTCTTAGCTTAATTACCAAAAACCACTATGAGGAAGAAAAAAAAAATTTACCAAAAACCACTAGACCAAGAGAACTAATCTTTAAGCCTTTCGTTAACAAAAAGATAACGAAGATAATATGTTCATCCTTCCAAAATGCGTTTGGCACTAGTTTATACTTTCTTTTTTATATATAAGAAAATTCAGGCGATAATGTTAGAGATAAATATTCGTAGCCACCAATAAGATTTGGCATATGGTGATTAACGTTTAGCATCAAAGAAAGGTAACAATAAGGGAATAAAAGTTACATCATATACACTAGTGGAAATTTAAAAGACGAAAGGTCATTAACTTATCAAATAGTACCATGTTAAGTGTGACCTCTCTGTTGTCGTCGTCGGATCAACTTAGCTGTCTTGATGTTAGATTTAACGATGGTATCAAGAATTTCCAGTAGACCCAAACCGTGTAAACATAAAAACAGCCCTAGGTTTTTTTTTCCCGATTCGTTAACAATACTGTCAAACCTTATCAAATATCAAATAGGTTTTCTTAATCGTTCTTGTTTAGTTTATATACTACACAATATATTACAGAAGCCCTGAACTGTGTAAGCACATTTCCAAGCTTAGCGAACCAACATCGCAGTGCTTGCCGAAGCCCATAGAGAGATTTACGAAGTTTACATACCTTAGTTAGGTCATTGGTGCGAAAACCCGGTGGGAATTGCATGTATACTTTTTCCGTTAACTTTTCCGTTAACATGTTGGAGAAAAATACGGATAGTGATCATTTTAGCAACCGGAGAAAAAGTGTCAGTGACCTCTACACCTTTGGTTTGATGGTTTCCAAGAACAACCAGCCTTTCTTTGTAATATTCGAGAGAGCCGTCAGCTATTAGCTTGACACGATAAATCCATTTTCATCTTAGAGCGCGTTTCCCTTTAGGTAATGTTTTGACAGTCCAAGTACCGTTTTTTCAATAGAAGTAATTTCACAGAGTAAGGAAACTCACTTTCCAGGAAGATAACATCACGAGAGACATAAATTTTCTCAGTGTCAAGATTGAAGATTCTCCAGCCTTTTTAAGCAAAAGGATAATCAGTGAAGATCGATTTGGGGCTGCGAGTTTCAAATTTTTTGCCACCAGTCCGTTGATTATGAACATAATACGCACAACTGAAGACTCTAAGATGATTCTGCAGTGGAGGTCTATCATAAATCATCTGAAAGGGAGTTTTACCAGCTAGCAGTTTTGTTGGTGTATAGTTGATTAAATAAGCTGTTGTAAGTGCACAATAACTCCAAAATTCAACCAGTAGCGAAGCTTGAAATCCTAAGGCATGAGCGACGTTAAGAATGTGATGGTGCTTGCGTTCAATGTGACCATTTTTCTATGGTATTGCGAGTCTCTTTATTAGTCGTTATTTGTGGTGCACTATTTTAATAGTGCATATTTTTGTTGGGAATTTCATGGGTGATTGGATTGATAATAAAATCGAATCGGATCGCCTAGAAGGGACAAAAGAAACATCTTGTTCTTTCTTCAACAGGATCGCCCCAAAAACTGAGTTCCTTTTGGATTTCCTTCTTGATCAAATATTCATGTACTACCCCTTGTTGGTCCCGAGGGACAGAGGAGGCTAGGTTAGCCGAAAGATGGTTATCGATTCAAGGACGCAAGGTGTCCCTGTTTTTTCAGGGTAAGAAGGGGTAGAGAAAATGCCCCGAGCCAATGTTCGAGTACCAGGCGCTACGCCGCTGAAGTAACCCATCCTAAATTGAAATTGAGATACTGATGCAAGCTCTTCTCTTTTGAATGTTGAGGAGTTCCAACACAAGAAGGCTCATGAATAATGCCTTGTTAGCAAAATATTGTTTTAAACAGAAAACTCAGATCCGTTATCAATAAGAACATTTTTGATTTGCTTCAAAAATTGCGGCAAAACTAGTGATATAAAGTTTTTCAGATGTTCTGGTGTATTTTGTTTGAATGGTAGAATATAAATCCAAACAGCACGAGAATAATCGTCTAAGATCGTAAGAAAATATTGTGAACCGCACAAAGCTGGAGCCCGATACGGTCCCCATAAGTCACAATGAATCAATTCAAAAGCAAATCTTTTCTTAGTAACATTGATAGGAAACAAATCACGAGTGTTTTTAGCACGAATACGAATGTCACAAGACTTTGAATAAAAAAAAATGCTGTGAAAATCTGAACGCTTCAACATATCTAAGGCAATAGAAGAAGCATGGCCATAGAGATTATGCCATAGAGAATTATGAGCATCAACTGAGGCATGATAACTTGCTGGGAGGCTTCCACTTGCCGTAGAAAATAAAACTGTTAGACTGTCTAGCCGCTCCAATCAGCATCATAGTAATGCGGTTTTGGATTATACAAACTTGATCAATGATTTGAAAAACACAACCGCGATCACGAGTAGGTTGAGAAACTGATACAAGATGACATTTCAGCCCATCTACATAGTAAATTGTTTTAAGAGTCAAGGATGCACCAATAGGTACAGATCCTTGCTTTTTAGAGATTGTATATCCCCCGTCAGTTAGTCGAAGATGATCCGGCGGCATATCAAACACATTGTGGAGAAACACAAGAGTTCCAGTCATTTGATTGGAAGCGCCGGTGTCAAAAAGCCATGATTCAAGTAGGTAGGTACGTGAGAGTTTCTCATTTTCGGTTGAAGAACGCTCATCCAATAGATGAAATAAAGTCTACCACTGCGAGTCAATTAGTCCAGTGATGCTGAGGCGATTTGCAGAGGTGAGTTGGGCGCTGTGAGGAGGTGGAGAGGCAGAACATGGTGGGCAGAGACAGCGCGGGAATTGTCAGGTAATTTTCCATGATTTAAGACAGGAGGTCTGCGAGTGTTGTGAGCGTTGGTGTGCACAGAACGAGAAGTAGATGGAGACTGTTTCTTCACTGATTTTTCATCGAGCCATGGAAGACAACAATTAATCGAAAATTTTTTTCACCAAGGTGTCCTTAGCGACCGCAATGTGAGCACGAAACAAAGTCACCATAAGGTTTTTGAAACGCAGAAACATATTTCGTAGTCTGTACAGCGAAACTCACCCCTTCTGATTTTTCTTCATGAAGGCGACCCATATACTTCGATTCTTCATCTTGTATTAGAGTGTTATACGCTTCTTAAAGCGAAGGAAGAGGGACACACGATAATAGAACAGACTTGACCGACCGTAGATAGTTTCGTCCAGTCTCATTAGAAACTCATGCAGTTTGCCCTCTTCACGTTCTTTTCTCACCTTATTCATGGTTTTAGCTTGTTGGTAGTCTGCTAAGCTACGCCAAAGCTATGTGAGTTTTCTGTAATAGGATTCAATAAGTAATCCCTTTTTTCTGCAAGTTCCAAGGTCAGATTTTAGTCTATGAACTCTCTGTCCGTTTTTGATGCCAAAACAATTTTTTATGTGTGTCGATAAACATATTTTCTTTGATTGTTAACTTCATCCAAGATACAACAAGAGCATTATTTGTTGTCCAATCTTCAAAATTTGGAGAATCGGCGGAAGGTTGTTGAATTGTGCCATCAACGAAGCCAAATTTCTTGCGTACCTTGAGTGCTAGTCAAAATTTTGTAGACCATTCATCATAGTTTGAACCCTATAGAAGTGGTTTGGAGATGAGTGTGCTTGAATTATCATCGGAAGTAAGATCATATGGAAAAATGGTGCGACGAGTGACTGGAGTAGTGTCTGCCATCGCGAATCAGAGAAGAAGAAGAGAACATTTTGAATTGTGAGCGACAACCTTGTAGTAGTTTAGTTAGGAGGCTCTGATACCATGCCAAACCTTATAAAATATCAGGTTTTCTTAATCGTTCAAGTTACACAGTGTTTAGCTTATATACTACACAATATATTAGAGAAGCCCATATACAATTGTCGTTGACCATATAGGCCCAATAAATACTAGTGGTTTTGGTATTTCTCATATGTTAAGTTGTATTTGATGATTTGAGTGACTTGACATCCAGATTTAAGTTGTATGGGAATAGTGATGTTAAAACGGCTGACCCACCCCGTTCAGACCTACTCCATTTAGATATGCGCCGTTTATATACATATCTGTTTAGATCTCAGACCAATGTCGGATGAGTTTTAGCCCTTCACATAGAAATATACTAACATAGACAAAGTTATTAATGGTGGAGCCCCGTTCTGTAACTACTCATATATCTTTTATACGGATTGTTTGAGTTAGTAAAGATTAAGTTTGAGCATTACGGACTATAGATCATGTAGTGGCGCATAAAAAAAAGTGTATAGATGGTCAGAGTATATAAAATGACTATTTCAATAGCTAGGTTAAACTCCAAATTGGTAACACAGTTAAGGTTCAAATCAAAATCTAATAAGAAAACAACATATACGATAACCACTAGACGAATTGCACCTTCTTAAATGGACCATTTTATAGTGTGCATTTTATACGCCATGTGGTTGCCATAATCTAAATTTGGCACTTTGTGATATGACTAAATCCTCTGGAAAAGATATTGATTTTTTGGGATCGTCCAACGTTTATATGTTTGATTTCAAGTTCTACAATTATGTGGGATATATAAAAAATGGTGGGAGGTCCAACGCTTAAACCCTTATCAAATACTTATTGGGAAAGTCACATTGAGAGTATTAAAGCAATACGTTTTCAAGCTCCAAAAATTCGAGATCCTTTGTTTTACTTGACTAAAACTAGTGATGATCCTAAAACCCGAAATGATGCTGAATGTCTTGCAATAAGTAAAACACGTGGAATTGGAGGATTTGAGTTTTTTTTGTATGGTTATATTCTATGAGATTTTGGTTTCCATCAATATTGTAGGCAAGACTTTGCAGCATGAAGATATTGATATTTATGATGCTATTACTCAACTAAAAGGGTTAGTCTTTTTTTCTAAAGTACAGAGAGAAGAGTTTTGAAGAAGGAACAACTAAAGTAATAAAAATTGCAATTGAGATGGATATCAAACCAAATTTTCACATGAAATGAAAGTGTCCGATTAAAACGAAAACACATTTTGATGAAGAGCGAAGACAAGTTGAAGATGAATGTGTTGTTTTGAGTGAGGAAGAAACCTTTAGAATAGACTATTTCATAAAAATTATAGATCAAAATCTAGTTTCTCTTCAAACAAGGTTGGATCAATTTCAAGAGTATGAGAAGACTTTTGGGTTCTTATTTGACATAAGAAAGTTAAAGCCAGCAAGTAATGATAGCTTAAAGATATCATGTATCAACCTTGAACTTTTTCTTATGCATGGAGCATATTCAGATATTGATGGGAATGATCTATTCCTTGAAATTAAGGTCCTTAGAGAAACTATTCCAAAGAATATCAAAAAGAATGTTGAAGTGTTAGATTTTTTGAAATGATATAAGGATTGTTATCTAAATACATGGATTGCCTACATAATAATGCTCACGATCCCGATTTCAGTTGTCTCAGCCGAAAGAAGCTTTTCGAAACTAAAGTTGATAAAGTTTTACTTACGATCAACAATGTCACAAGAAAGGTTTAATGGATTATTAGCTATATTATTGATTGAAAAAACATGGTTAAACACCTTGATTATGAAAGTCTGATGGATGAATTTTAAGAAGATAAAAAATGCAAGAAAAGCTCATTTTAAGAAACATTAAATAGTTGTTAGTTTTGAGGATATGTAATTTTGAATATATATGTTTCCAAAAAAAATTATTCACGTTTAATTTTGTTAGAACCTCATATTTTTATCTCGTATAAGGTCTCAGATTCCCAAGGTCCCTTCCTATAACGGTTTATTGTTGTTTATAAAACTATTTATAGAAAAATCAGTTATCATGTTGAACACAATATCTATAACAAATGCAACAACCGATAAGTTTGAACCAATATTTTTAAAAAGATACAAAAAGTTGATTCACTTAAAAGATATATTATTAATAATATTATTTTATGAAAAATATAGAGGTTTGTGATAGTTTTTCAGTAACTTTAGTTCTAAACGAGCCAAAACCAAGATGAGTTGGTTAAACATAAAAACTTTCTCTCTCTAACTTTTGCTCTCACTTCTCTCTTCCTCCTTGCTCACACTCGCTTTCGTCTCCCATTGGTGGCCGGCGACCGGCCCGGCACACCGGTTACTTGTACATACTCTTTTCTGTTTTCTTCTCCAATCTTTTTGTTTTGGGTTTTTGTTTTTTGTTCCACTTTCGCCAAATCTTGTTCTCGAAAATTCTAAATGCTTGTTTTCCCATCAATTTAGTCGTCAATCTTTGTGGCTCCTTATTTTTCTTTGCATGCAGCTCCAGAGTTTTACTCCATCACCAAACGTGGCTTTCTCATACAGATTCATTATGGAACTTTGGTCCCGGCGGATCTATGATGGAGTCTCGTCCTTTTGGTGTTTGCATGAGACAAAATTGGAGACAAGATGATGGCATATGGTGGGTCTATGGAGCTTGGAATGGGATAGTGGTGGTGTTATGTCGGTTGTGGTCTTTTTATCCCTTTGCATGGCCGAGAACCTTAGTAGTCCATGTTCTTTCCTTCAAAGCCGGTGACGACGTTGAGGGTCAGCGATGGCGGCTAATCTCGTCATCTACAAGCCCTGTATGTATATGGGCTTCATTATGGGCTTTCTATTTATGATTATTTTGTTTTCTGTTGTTAAGTATGTATGCTTTACATTTTTATCTTGTTTGTTTATGTTTGTCGACAACATCTCTATGTTAGTTAATAGGGAAATTCTACTTATGGATAGGACTTCTCTGTTATTCTCCCGCTTTGGTCTTGTGCCAAATTTAAGGGATGATAGGGGTTCCTTACAAGATCGAAGGTGTTTCCTTCTAAGATCCAATAATCTTTGTTTGGGATTTTTATTTTTTAGTTTAGATTTAGGTTTCGTATCTTCATCTCTTATGAGATCAGCTACCCTTAGTGGGTTTGTAATTTTTCCTACGTGGGAGTCTTCTACCCTTTGTGGGTTTTTTTTATAATCTAATATAACTATGTTGTTGACCGAAAAAAAAACAAGATCAGTTGGTTTCTCTTTCATTCATAATCCGAACTTAGAAAGGGAAGTTTAGTTTTTTTGGGCATGTGTATCAAAATTAATGGACAAGTCAAGTACCACATAATTATTCTTATCCAATTTTTAATAGACTTTAACCTATTTGAATTCATTTTAATGTTATAAACAGTAAGCACAAATTTAGTAAAAAAATATGACAGAATTTATTTGAATACATTTTAATGTTATAAACAGTATGCAAAAATTTAATAAAAAATACAACATAATTTAATGAGTGATAACATCATATCGGTGAAGGCATGTTTTGGAGGGATTTTGTCGCGTCCCAAAAAGTCTTGGAGACCAAGAAATTAAGTGACCCCATTTAATAGGCCGCTAGATGGAAAGCACCAACATCATACTTCGATTTCGAAAAGAGGCTCTGGTGCAGAGAAGGAACATGCCCTCTCAAATGCCTCTATCTGACAAAAAACAAGGAGGAGGCAGTAGCAGAGCTATAGAGAAAGAGAAAGGATGCTCTTTCTACAGTGACACAATGCTCTGTCGGCTAAGCTTTCATTCAAGATAGTGTCGAGCCTGACAGCCTCTTCGGTGACTAAAATTTTGGTTGTCCCTTCTACGATATTGCCTTTTAGAGAGACCTCCAAAGTGCCCAAGCCTTATTTCTTCTATTGTCCGGATAAAGATAAATATGTGGATCATAAGGGAACATGTTTTGAATTCATATGTCTTGTCAAGGAATATCGTAGCCCTCTACCATCTATAGACGAGATGGAATTCATAAATATTTACATTTTACTAACCTCGCTCACCGTGTAGGTGGGTCAATCTTTCTTCCTAATTTGTGGTATCCATTTGTTTCATCTGTCTTTTTAAAAATTATGAGCCTTTGTTTTCTAGCTAGTAAACATCTACAACTGAATGGTTATCGCCTATGACTATCGTGTCACGAGAGTATAAATGTTGAGATGAAGAGCTCACCAACGATATTCTTGTAATTACTCCAGAAATGTGTAAGATGGGAGTGATCATGGTCGAATTTATGCTAAAGATGTTGTTGGTTGAGTGTATCAGATGACGAGCTAGTGAATATATATGTCCAAGAGCCGACTGTAATACAGTTAGAAGAAGCTAGTGATAAACCGATCAATCTTGTATCTTAGCTCGTTTATTCTCTCTATTTGTTATAGCTATGTTATCTTCCCTTTTGTAACTGGTACATTTATCACAATGGATTTGGCATTGTTTTCGGACCTTACTTCCATTTCAGTTGAATTTCACTTTGTATTATTCAAAATCTCTTTCTTTATAATGTTTCCATTTATTATCATTTTGTTAGTGAAAAATAGATTGAATTTAATTCTTATTAAACATTCATCAAATTGAACCAAGTTAATCGAATTACGTGCGAGCATGAGCAAGGTTTTGGTTAAGTTTATATGTTATACTCAAACAGTTTTTAGGTTCAAATTAGATTTAAATCAATTCTTTTGATTTATTGGACTGTACCTTTCTGTTCCGTTACGATAAGGGGTTTTCATTGTCTTAAGGAGTTTGGTAGGGATATGTCTAATGGGGCCAATGTGTCAACAAATATGTACCATTTTCCAATTTCCCTCTTTACAACAATAGGATTGACTAACGAGTTTGGGTATTTGACTTCAACAATTGATCCAACTGTTATTAGTCTGTCGACCTTGTCACTAACTTCTTGGGCGCGCTTTAGCCCCAATTTTATTTAATTTTTTGTAACTTTTTCTACGTGGGATCTACATTAATCTTATGGAAAGTGATTTTTTGATCGATCCCCTTCATGTCATCGTTCGACCACGAAAACATGGACGCATTATGCTTTACAAACTTCACAAGCTCACTTGTTTTTATCGTCAATTATTATAAGATGTTCTTGGTGTGTTGCTTATGCTCGGTTAACTAACAAGTATGCAAAACTTGGTGATTTCCTCTGATGATATGTGTTCCTTTTTGTGTTGGGAATTTTGACGCACTAGTGACATTTTGACACCGCTGCGTACATGACATAAAGTCAAGGTGTTCTAATGATCGCGTTGAAGACAAAATTTTTGTCTTCGACCATAAATTTGGACATTTAAGTTAACCTACTGACCTATACTAGAAACATGATGATGTTGATCATATTAATTGTGTCTCCTCTAAATTTGGTTAGTGGTCGAATTGTTGGTTTGACCGTGTCAGTGTTTCTTTGTTAATGGATTTTCTCAATTTCTACAAATTTTTTGTCGCAGTGGAGTGTGTCTTCCAGTGTTTTCGGCTGATTGATTAACAACTCATTTTTAAACCTAGAATCATGTCAAAATTCATACTTGAACGCGACGATGGATGCCTCGTCAGTGATGATGACACGTGATACAATCTCCTTAAATTTGTAGAGGAAAAGTCATAGGGTTCCCAATCCCCCTTGAGAAAGTGCTCACATATAGGCAATTGATGTCTTTATAGCGATGAACATAAAATAATGTTTGATAAATATGGTGGAAAATTGCTACAAGTCATCGACCGAGTTTGGTTCTTGGTGGAAAAACTAGTTGAGTGTAGCTTTGCTCAATTTTTTGACAAAGAGTTGGCAAAACTTCGCGTCTTTTTGTTATGTCGAGAATTGAGCTCATCCCATTACTATTGTAAAAGCTATCAGGTAATGCTTGGGATTGAGTTTGTTTCAAATGACGGAGGTTGATCTTAGTGGTATGCCTTATTGGTATATCGGTGATTCTTCTGGTGAATGTGGTTCGTTGTGTTTCTTCAAGAACATGCTTGATTTTTGGTGTTGAGCTGATAATCTGAGGAACTTGAGAGCTCATCATATCATCTTCTCTATGTAGCAGCGCTTGGGCCCACGCCTATGGGCCTAGCTCAGCTTTCTAAATGGTTTACTCCACCACGTCCAATCTGTTAACTGGATTATACTTAAGATTTATAATTTAATGCTTTATAGTTATCATAACTATATTTTCAAGATTATTTACAAATGTGATACTCCCTCCGTTTCATATTAGTAGTTGTTTTGAAGGG
>OVAV01002628.1:0-10958 GCA_900406375.1 Iberis amara
ACATAACCGATAAATAGAGAAGTCGTTCTTTCGTGAAAAAATATATATATATATATATATATATTCATCCACTATATTGCTTGGAATTTAATCATTGATTATTGTCCATTGCAAAACTTAAAAAATTAATGACTTCTTTGATAACAAATAGTTTTATCCACATTCATATATATATATATATATATATATAAAATCTTACTAGGGGGAATATGACAACCCACAAAGGGTAAATGTCCTCAAACATGAAGATGTTTTCTATTCCTAAAACTAGGAAACCTGATTCCATATCGGGATGATAACCTCTAGATCGGAAATACCGACTAGATTCATATATTCTCTTAACTTCCCATTGGTTCGGATGAAGACCGAATCAGAAGAATCTGAGAGTATGCCTTACCCCCAAGTATAAAACTCTAACTCTTCATGGAAACATACTGCCCGCCTATTATCTAACCTAACCCATTTTACATAGTTTTGTAAACCCAAGATACAACCTTAGTACATGCAAGACAACAAAACACATGGCATGTTTGGCCCAAAAAGCCCACACAGGTATGTCGGGTAACTGAAGATGCTTGGCAGGTAACCGCTCCACGTGTCAACCAAACAGTCGGCTAAATTCTTTCGAGGAAGCAAACAGAAAGGAAGTATCACAACTTCACACTGCTGCCGGAGATCGAATCAGGAAAATTACCCGTGTCGCGCGTATACCATCTCCCTAAAATCCATGTGCGCACCAAAAATGCCAAGTAAGCCCGTCTGATACTAGCGACTAGGACGAGACACCGAACGCTGCACCAACCTGACTATCCACAAAAAAACAACTCCCTTTCCCAATAACCTGCAGCGAGCTACAACAATTCAACCAACCGCGACCCAGGAACCAAAGGCCAAACCCAACACATACCGCATATTACCCTTTTGAAAATCCAGTAACCAAGGGACATTCTTCATCGAAAAAGCCAAAACCTTCCATTTTTATCAGTTGTTAATAAGAAGATGTATTCATATATGCAATCGAGATAAGCTTGCAACCGAGAATGGAGGAGGAGCTCGTAAGGATAGAAGAAAACGAACACTTTAGAGATAGAAAAGTTTTGAAATATTCAATTTATTTAATTAATAGATCTGTTAGTTTTAAGTTATCATTACTAAGAAAAGTTTCTCTTCTACCTTCACAATATCTTTTAATAATAAATCACAAGTCAATTTAAAAGAAACTACAACTTTCTCCTACTTCCACATATATTATATTTTTGGTTTATAAATTCTTAATAAACTGAAAATAATAATCCAAATATTCTCGTGTAAATCCAATATAGGAGAATAACTGTTTCACTTTTTATGGAACTTCATGATTATCACTTTTCACCATCTTTCTTTACTTTAAAAGCTAGAAAACTATAAATGATTTTGTTTTCCTTCTCCTATAATCTACACAAACAACAATGATTTTTTTAACTTTTCGTTCATGTTTTTTCTTTTTTAAAGGGTTTTCTATTAAAATTATAAGTTTTTACACCAGAATATAACACCTAATACATCATCAAGCCCAAAATCCCAAAAATCCAAAAAACAAAAGCCCAACAGAATACAAACAGAATCGAAATGGGCTTTCAGAGCCCAATTGGCCCGGGCCCAATAGAGGGACTCCAGAAACCCTAGCGTTTGATGGAGAACCCATCATCCACCGCCGCTGGTGACTAGGCTGCGGACGCCACCCGATTCCGGTGGCCCACCAGCGGTTCCGAAACCTAGTCGCCGTGTTGTCGACCAAGCCCACCGCAAACCACATTTGGACAGGAAGAGGATCCAGATCTATAAAGCGTCTACGGCGGATCTGGGACGGAGGAGTAGATTTCTGATGGTAGGGGGAGGAAACAAACCACGGCGGAGAAGTGAAGCCGCGAATCCGACTGGAGAAGTCCCCACACCTCCGATTGGACCACGCGGCGGCCAGAACCTCCGGGATCTGAGTCTCTACCATCTCGAGGTCCCTCCTCCCAAGACGCCGCCGCTCCTCTGCTAGAGCGCAACGATGAAACCGGCCAAGAACCATCGCCGCTCTACTGCTTCTCTCCTCTGGTGGTTGTCGGTGACTCTGTTTTGTATCGTCGGCTCAAGCTAGTGGAGAGTTGCGGTGGGGATGCATGCACGGAAGAAACGCTGCCGTCTGGCTCACCGGCGTTCCTCAAGGACGCGACGTACAGAGGTTGTGGTCAGAAGAGTAAGCTCTCTTCCACCGTCGCAAACCACCGCCTCAACACCGACTCGAAGAAGAGATGAGAGGAAGTGGAGAGAGAGAGAAGAAAGAGTTATTAATTTATAGGAGCTTTACCGTTCATGTTTTTTTAACTTTCTCACATTATCAAAATTATATTTGTTGTTCTTTCTTTGGAGGAAAAGAATCTACAACTTTCCATATATTAAAGTTGAAAAATCATATGTAAGTTCTCTCCTATTGTAATCTTTCTCTTTTCTTTCAATTCACTGAATCTTTTTTTTTTCTTATGGTTGTTTTCCTCCAATTTATTTATTGATTAATTTCTTATTTATTACTTCTTTTTCTTTACAAACTACTATTTCAGTTTTTGATTACCATTTTTATAGTCATTATTGTTTATTTAGTTTTTGGAATTTAGTTTTAGATTTTTGATTTTAATTTTTCCGTAGATTTTATCTTTTACAAAACTATCATGATAGTTTTTGGATTTTGTTAATATTTTCTGTTTTTATATGAATTTAGTAAATATATTTTATTTTCAATTAGTGTAAAGTTTTTCAAAATTCTACAATTTTTTTTGTTTTTTAAAATTTTATACTTCATAAGAAATTACTTTCTATTTTTTTATCGGTTCTAAATTTGCTAAATTTCTACAATTTTTCTGTTTATAAAATTTTATAATTCATAAAAATTTATTTTTATTTTTATATTAGAATCATAAAAATATATTCATTTTTTAGAATTATATAAGTATGACAGTTTTTACTCTTATATAAATTCGGTATATACTTAAATATAATTGATGAAGACATTAATATCTTAAGATAAAAAAGGAAAAGGGAAAAAAGTTTAAAGTAAGTTACGACAAGTTTTTCTGAAGCCCCATTATAAAAATTTTAATTATTTGAAAGAACAACTAATAACTAAAATTTTTTAAAAATTAAAGAAGAATTAATCGACAAGAATTTGAAAACAAGTAAATTTTAGATTTTGTTTTGTAGTCGACAAAAACTGTTAAAATCTAGATTCCCTATTAATTAGTGAAACAAAATCTTGATCGGAGGAATTTTTAATGGTTTTTGAAGAATCAGAAACCAAAAATTATTTCAAAATATCAACACAATCGCAAATGAGTAAGTGATCCAGTGATAGTCACTTCTACATCTATTGCATCAACCAGAGTTCGAACCCTTCCGCTTTCAGTTGGGAGATAACTATCTAGACACTAGGCTATGACGACAAAAAAAATATATATATATATATCAACACAATCAAGAGTCAAGACCTATATATATTTTCAACACAATTATTTGTTGATTATTTTTTCTAACAAAATTAATTTATTTTTTCCTACAATATAATATTTTTGGATTAATAAAATCACATTTTAAATTTTGAATCATATATATTTTATTAGTTATTAAGTGATTTAAAAAATATAACCAAAAGATAAAAAAATTATTAACAAAAGAATAATTATAATCTTAATTCATATTAATCCATTAACATATTTAATCATTAGAATATGCTTTTCGGTGCTGGTGCACCAGCATAATACTAGTAAATAATATTTGTAAATCACTAGTCTACTAATAATAACTACATAGAAAAAAACAATAAGGAATTAAATAATGGAAGGAGTCTACGACAACTACATTAATTTTTTTTTTCTTATTTTTGTTTTTATATTTGCCTAAATAATTTAATAATTGGGTCCATAGAAACGTGATTATGTTTTAATGTCTCCCATGATTGGAATAAATAAGATAACTAAACTTTATTAAGTCTGACGAGAAAATCCCACTCCTCTTTTTTGGTTTGACAATTCGTAACCCAACCTAATCAACGACGTGATTATTTATGTCCGTCAATCAGCATCTCCCACCTTTTTTGTTTTCTTTGTCAACTTGAAAATTAAATTAAAAAACACAAACTACAACCAAAGTATTGAAAGAATTAACGCGACCATCTAGTTCTTATGATAAATAGCTCACAACTGTAAGTACCGTCATCTGAGTTTGATTTCCAGCTATTGCAGATTTGACATGTGGACTGCAACGCTCAAGAACTAACACGCGGAGTTCCATTTGGACACTCACGTGGTTAGTCTGCGTTCTTTTTGAGTGACAAGACACATGGGTTATAAAAAAAAAAAAGTAACGAAAGAATTTGAATATTTCTTGAAGCTTATGTTGAAAGCACAAATTTGCGGACGAAAAATAAACGCAAAAGATAGAAAACCTATCCTTCGAAGTCAAAAGCTCTTCATGAAGGTTAGAGAAAGGAGTTATACATTCGGGCTATATGCTATGCGTGAATATGTATATTTGTAAATTATTGATATCAGATTTGGTACTTTGATCAAGACCCAATTAAAAACTAAAATCAGATATAGTTAAAGTAGGAATTGAGCGTGGTGGATTAGGTCATCTAAGAAGGACCCAGTCTAAAACATGCGGCTTTGGCAGTCTATTCAACAAGGGGTGATGGATTTGCGACCAAACTTGGAACCGATTTCGAGTCAACCTAATCACGAAGGAGTGAGAAATTTGAGATAAGGAAGATAAACTTAAATTTAGGAAATAAATATGTAAATTAAATAATAAGAGATTAGATTTTAGTTAGTATATATGTATAGCGATGACCTTATATAAGAAATGACTCATTAAATTTAACAGAGACCGGATTTCTCTTGAGCTAAATCTGATTTTTGAATTATTTTAAGTTTACAACATATATCGGTAAAAGTATTATCAAGAATTTTTAACCTGCAAATCTTGATTTAACTCAAGATAATGTGAAATTTTGATTCAACAATTAGCATGGGCTGTGGAAATTCTAGGTTCTGATTTTAAAGAAACCATTATGAAGACAAAACATCAAGCATAAGATGTCAAGACACCTCGTATATATTGTCCATAATCAACGATCCAATCAATGACCCGATCAATGACCAGGATGCCAAAAACAACAAGATCACCTTGAAGGAACAAGATGACAACCTCAGAGACGTGGAGGAAAACCAAGCGAACTCAGAACCAACCTTTCAAGACATTAATTGGCTTCTTAACAAGAAAATGCTAAAAGGGCAAACTTAAGTGCCAAATCCAATGAATTAAAATCAAGATGCAGCACGATGAAAAGCTTTTTTGTGTGTGCAAGAACTCCAAAGATTCTCAATTATATTTCTTGAGATGTGACCTAGGCGTATGTGCATAGAATTCTTGACATTGCATTGTCAAATTTTCTTTTAATACCCCTTGTTTGAACACTTAAACTTTCTTCTTAAGAAGTTGAGTGTCGAGTTTTAAAGACTATGTGCATCCAAAAATCTTACGACCCAAATAAATTATGAATTGGAAGACAAAATGACAACTATGTTTAGACAAGTATAACTGAATATGTCTAAAAAAAGACTGGAGACCAAATTACGTTTTAAAGATGGTACAACAAAAATGTCTTTCAAACCCAGAAAATGACTGGAACTAAACAATAGTCTCAAGTGTAAGATTGCCTTCACATGCACCCAAAAACCATTAGTTGTCTGAATGTGTCTTCCATCGTCAGTTGGTTTTCGGTAGCTTAGGCACTGCTGTAGTGAAGTACTGATGTTAGTAGTTGTACTATAGTCTAGCCATCAAGTGATTCTAGGTACTTTAACTAAGTTCATTTATGATCAAACCAAAGCAAAGAACATACCCTTCTTTCCACGCGAAGTGTGATATTTTTGGCAGACTTTCTTTAGGTGTCTAGCATTCTTACTAAAGAAACAAGTATCCATAACCTTAGCCTGCTTCTTTTGGCTTACACATTTAGCAAAATCTTTTTTAGCAACCTCAAATTTCTTTTCTTTTTCTCGGACCCTTAGACGTGTAAACCATATGAGCATTTTCAATCCTTTCTTGTTTCATCCTATCTTCCTCTTGCACACAATATGCAATTAGCTTATTAAGAGACCATTACCCTTTTTGGGTGCTATAACTAAATTTCAATTGATTGAACTGAGAAGAAGAGAGTTCATAAAAAGAATATGAGCACTTCTACCAACAGCTCAGCCTTAAGTGCCTTAAGTTTAAAAATAATACTAGAAACTTTCAAAATATACTCCCTTATGTTTTCTTTGCCATAATACTTCATTGTACGAAATCGATACAAAAACATGCTTATTTTTGCTTTATTACTTCTTGTAAAGCGGATATCCATTTCAACAAGAAAATGTTTATATTCTTTGATCTTCTAGACTCCTGGTTTTTAGAATGGTGCCCATAATGATTATTAGACAAATGCGATAAGAACATTTCTACTTCTTATGAAAAAGCTNAGGTAAAAATCCATTTGTGATGGTATTTACAAGAGAAGCAGGTTGTTCGATCCTTAGAGAAAGGTAAAAATCCATACACCCAATAATAATTTTAAATTTAGTACTCCACTCCTTATAGTTGGAGCATTTAAGTGTTGGAATAGAACCTAAGTTGGTAGATAAAGCGAAACCACTTGCTGGTAGAGACCAAAAATCAATTAATACTCACTAATTAAAGAAGTCAATACTCCTTATGTTTCAATATATTTGAGGTTGAAGGTTTTTACAAAAAAATTAAGAAAATTATTTAATTTTCGGTGTTTTAAGATAAAAACTGTATTCAAAAACAAATTAACCAATAATAAATCAATATGAAGAATACAACAATAATAGTATTTAAATAATATGATTAAATTAATACAGCAATAAAAATATTTTATAATTATTTTAAATAATAAATCAAACCGTACGTTCTTAATATTATACTATATTGTTACTAGGAATATCGTTACAAAAAATATATTTGAAAAATTATTTAGATAAAATAATTATGATTAAAATAGAAGAATAGAAATCTCAAAAATTTAATAAGTTTTCAAACATAAATTAATTTATTTTATAAAAATTGTTTGGTAACATATCAAATTAAATAAAAATAATCGTAATAATTTATCTATACTATAAACCGGGACGCAATTTTAAGAAAAACCTTTTTGTAAAAATTTACATGCAATGCTATTGGTTTATAATATAAATTTAAAATTTTAATAGAAAAAGTTATATATCTCATTAAAATATGGAACTTCTCTTTAAAATTAAAAATATAAAAATTACATATACATGTATCTCCTAAAAACATGGAATTTCTATTTTTCCTTAAATTTTTATTTTATTTAAAACTAAAATTTTCAATTTAAATATGCTAATATGATAAAACTTAATTGAGTAATAAATAGAAAATAATTTTAATAATATGATTAAATTAACAACAATACAAATATTTTGTAATTGGTTAAAATAATAAAATAAATAGTATATTCTTAATATTATACTATATTGTTACTATAAATATCGTAGAAAAAACATATTTGAAGAACTATTTATATACAATAATTATGAATAAAATAGACAAATAGAAATCTCCAAATGGAATAAGTTTTCAAACATAAATTATTATTTTTTAAAAATATTTGCTAACATATCAAATGAAATAAACAGATTTATAATAATTTATTTGATAAAATTAAGGATTTAATCATTATATTTCATATTTCATATTTAGTTTATTATATTTTACAAAATTTAAATAAATTACCAAATAATATATCTATATGGCTAATTATTAGTTTTCTATAGTTTAACCTTAAATGTGTAAGATATTACAAATAAATAAAAATTAATTGTATATATATATATATATCAATTATATAGAGTTATAACAAAAATAATATAAAATGGGATAGGATCAATGTTTTTTAGACTATGATATTTCACAAGTCAATCATCCAAATATTATATATACAATATGATAGGTTGAATAGGTTTTCAATATTTTATATTTTAAAAATATATAAAACATAACATCAGTCATAATAAAAATTGGTTATAATACATATCAAATATATTAAATCATTTTTAAAACAAGGTGTCTCCCTGGTTAGGATTCCTGTTTCTAGGATCATGGTTTCTCATAAATCGGATACCAAGTTTTTCTAATTTGTAGCAAGATGGGTTATGTAAGCTTTAAAAAATAGTTTGATGTAGGAAATATATATTTTGATTAAGTTTAATTTCATAGTTAATCTTACATCTTATGTTGTTTAAAACCTAGGATATAACTATAAAAAATTTTTGGTTTAACTAAATAATACATTAAATTTCATCTTCCATTATATATATATTGAGTTTAAATAAACGAAATGATTTTTGGATATTTTCCTAACATAATAGGCAATAATTTATGTAGTTTATAATATATTAATATGTCATTTTCACAATTTTTTAATAATGCACAAACATTTTGTAAAAAAAGTTTATATCATATTAAAATTTAATAATTTTGATGATATAACTCCGCACATAGCGCATGTTAAATCCTAGTCTTAAACAAACACAATCAAAATTCTTTATTGAATTAAAATGTATGTATTAATTGAATTATATTCTTCGATAGACATATAAAAAATTCTATGGTTTTTCATACAAGAATATGCATGTAGCCTAATGGTTGAAAAAAAAGAAAAATTGCATGTAGCAGACAGTGATCAAACGTGATATCCTCCTTCCTCAATCCAAGGTGGTTACAACACACCCTAAAAATATTGAAAACACATCCGCAAGTTTTCATATCTGATAGAAAAAAGTTTTGTCAGCTACACCCAAGGCCGGTCCTGATAAATATGAGACCTAATACGGAAAAAAAAGAGGCCTATTTAGGCTTGGGCAAAAAAAACGGAAGCGAGAAAAAACGGTTTTGGGTCGATTCCGGTTCCACCCAAACGATGGGTATAATCGAATACCCGAACATATATATACACTTATATTTCGGGTTAGGTTTGATCATTTAGCAAATTATATTATCGGGTACTTTTTTTTCTTAAACTTTTAGGTATTTTATTCTACTATCAAGAACTTCTTGTTTTATCGGGTACTTCTGGTTTTCTCGGGTAGTCCGTAGTTTATTCTATTATTGGGTACTTTTCATCTTACATTTTTGGATATTTTATTCTAATATCGGGTACGTTTTTATCTGTAATTTTTTGTAATTCGGGTCTGAAATACCTGGAACCGAAAATTTTGGGTAATTTTTGGTTCCTCTAACATAGAACCGAACCAATTGAAATCAACCCAAATCGATTAAGAACCGATTGAAATCAACTTAACGAAACATTTATATGAAATCAATTAATAATACATAAGAGTTACATAAAAATCAACCTAAAAAAGACAAGAAAAAAAAATAAAAATAAAAAATCTAAAAATATGAGGCCCAATCCCTATGTTTCATAGGTGTTGGTTCATGTCCGGGCCGGGCTACACCAACTATAACGTAATATGTGAGAACACATCCCATGTTTCAAATTGTGTCATAAACATCATGAAGTACCAATTTACATGGTGACATGTACAAAGTATATGTATATATGTTGAAAACAATTTTAACGGAAATCATTAAAGTTTGACAAAAATTATTGTCAGCTACACAAACTATAAAATATTATAAGCCTGCATTCACCAATTATCAAAAAACAATTTTAACTAAACTAGCTAAAGTTAACACATGAAAAAATAAATATTAAGATAACACTACAACTTTTCATTTTCATCATAATATATTAATCGAAAGACTAAAAATTAAGTTAAAGTCCTAGAATAAATATGAAACCGATATGAAAAGTAAACTCAATCCGAAACTATTTTCATCTAATGAATATAAATATTAAGCAAAAAAATTGAAAATAACACAATTAATGATGATCAGTGAATGTTGATAATCGACAATGACACAATCCATTTTTATCCCACTATCGAGTAAAGATCCCATTAGTAAGTGAATCTTTAATATATATTTATTGTTTCTTTACATCATCATTAATAATTTTATATAATAATTTAATTATATTAATTGATGAAATCAATTATCTATAGCTCGTCCGAGTATCATTAACAACTATCAATAATAATGATTTCACAATGCATCTTAAAACAACTATAAAATAGAGTGAAAATTATCTAAAAGATAATAAATAACATAAAAATATTCAAATTCATGTTTTTTAGATTTAGAAAGAATGTAATTTTAAAAATGCTAACACCATGAGAAAAAATAATATTGGATTTCATTTCATACGCACCATAAATCTCAACCAAAAACTCTATACGTTAAATCTATTCATTCTTATGTTTATTGAGAATGAATGATTTTTTTGTACACAACAACTAGATAACTAAAAAATAGAAAATTAGAATGGAAAATGAGTTTTATGCTGACTAAATCTTTATGGGTTTATGTAAAATTCATTATGTCAAAAAATCCCTATTAGTAGCATTGTATCAATTTTAAAAGCCAAGATAAAAGTTAAGTATTAAGTTATTATAGTTTTTCCTATAAAAAATAATAAAATTTTGTCAAGTGGTATTAATATATTATGTCATAGTTTAAATTTGAGTTAGATTGGTGATTTTAAAATTTTAATATTGTTCTTATGTGACTAAATCTATTAATTATTGATGAAAGTGTTGATTGTGACATATATTTTTCTATTTTGTGCTTGTCACTATGTAAAACTATTACATAATGATGTTTGTGATATATTTTGATTTTTGAGATATGTAGTAGTACATTATGTCGTACTTCGTGTAGTTGGCAAGTATTTTTCACTTAACGGATTCAATTTATAATTAACGGAAATGTAGTTTGCAACATAAAAATTA